>CAUYLG010057953.1:0-82249 GCA_963573385.1 Cacajao melanocephalus | reverse complement strand
ATGCAGTATAGCCAATATAAATTCTTGTGAAGCATCAATTTTTATTACAATGTATATGTATTTGGTAACAGATGTATCCCAAAAGGTAAAACTGCAACACATTCAAGGAGTTTTGAACAATATCAGCATTTTTTTTTTTTTACAGAGTCTAGCTTTGTTGCCCAGGCCAGAGTGCAGTGGTGCGATCTTGGCTCACTGCAACCTCTGCTTCCCAGGTTCAAATGATTCTCGTGCCTCAGCCTCCAAAGAAGCTGCGATTACAGGCATGCATCACTAAGCCCAGCTAATTTCTGTACTTTTAAGAGAGATGGAGTTTTGCCATGTTGGCCAAGCTGGTTGATATTTTGTCACCGAATTGTATGAATCCCTTACAAATTTTGGATATCAATCCCTTATAAGATGTGTGGCTTACAAATAAATACTTTCTCCCACTCCATAGGCTGCCTTTTCACTCTACTGATTGTTTCCTTTGCTGGGCAGATACACTGTAATTGGATGTAGTCCCACTTCATTTTTGCTTCTGTTGTCTGTGCTTTTGGTGTCATATCCAAGAAATTATTGCCAAGACTAATGTTATAAAGCTTTTCCCCTATATTTTCTCTTTGGAGTTATATAGTTTCATGTCTTATGTCTCAGTCTTTAATATATTTTGAGATGACTATATGTATAGTATAAGATAATGGTCCAATTTCAGTCTTTTGCATGTGAATATCCAGTTATCTTAAAACTATTTGTTGAATAAAATATTCTTGCCCCATTGTGTATTCTTGTTGCCTTTGTCAAAGATTCATTGGTTTATTTCTGGTCTCTTCCTCCTGTTCCTTTGTTTTATATGTCCATTGTTATGACACTACTATACTGTTTTGCTTACTACAGCTTTGTAAGATAATTTCAAATCAAGAAATGTGATGTTTTGTTCTTCTTGATCAATACTGCTTCTGTTACAAATTTGGAGTCTTTCATGGTTCCAGAAAATTTTAGGATTGTACTATTTCTGTGAAAAATGCTATTGGAATTTTGATAGAAATTGCAATGAATCTGAAGACTGCTCCGGATCATATGAATATTTTGACAGTATTACTTCTTCCAATCCACAAATATGAAATATCTTCCCATTTGTTTTCTTCTTCAATTTCTTTCAGTAACGTTTTATAGTTTTCAGTGTACAGATCTCTCATCTCCATGGTTAAGTTTATTCCTAGGTATCTTACCCTTTTTGATGCTATTGTAAATGGGATTTTCTTCTGAATTACTTTTTTGATAGCTCTTGTTGGTGTACAAAAACATAACTAATTTTTATGTTGATTTTATATCCTGTATTTTTTCTGAATTTATTAGTTCTAACAGTTTTATGATGAAGTCTTTAGGGTTTTCTATACCAAATGTCATGTCATCTGGTAACAGAGATAATTTTATATCTTCCTTTTTTATTTGGATGCCTTTTACTTGCCTAATTGCTCTGGCTAAAACTTCCAGTATGTTGCATATAAGTGGTGAGAGTGAAAGTGGTATGCTTCTCTTGTTAGAGAAAAATGTTAGACTTGTCAACATTGAGTATCATGTTAGCTGTACAACTGTGATATACAGCTTATGTTGTGTTAAAGTACATTCATTTTATATCTATTTTTTAAGAGTTTTTTAAATCATTAAATCACGTTAAATTTTGTCAAATTCTTTTTTCATCTATTGAAATGATCATATAATGCTTTTTTCTCATTCTGTCAATGTGATGTATAACACTTATTGATTTGCATATGTTGAACCATCACTGCATCCCAAAGATAAATCTCATTTGATCATAATGTATGATCCTTTTAATGTGCTGTTTAATTTGGTTCGCTAGCATTTTTCTGAGGATTTTTCAATCTATGTTCATTAGGGATATTGACCTGTAATTTTCTTTTCTTGTAGTGTCCTTGTCTGTTTGTGGTATAAGGGTGATGGTAACCTTGTAATATGAGTTTAGAAGTGTTTCCTTCTTTTTAATTTATTAGAAGGGTTTAAGAAGGATTGGTATTAATTCATCTTTAAATATTTGGTAGTATTCGGCAGTGAAGTTATCAGGTCTTGGACATCCGTTTAATGAGAAATGTTGATTACTGATTCAAACTCCTTACTTATTACATATTTTGGATTTGCCAAGCCTCTAAAATCACATGAGCAAATTCCTTGAAATAAATATCTCTCTATACATATATGTTTTCTTGATTCTGTTTCTCTGTAGAACCCTGACTAATAAAGAGGGTAAGTTAAAATGCCATAAAACTCTTTTACTGAAATTTAGCAGCTTCCTTCATTACACACTCCTGTGGGTGTTACTAAGTTGTTGGTTAGATTCCAAAATTACATTCCAGAGTTCCAAAAAAAAGTCAATTCTGAAAGATTTTGCCAGTTTAATCACGGTTATACAGGACAGACAGATTTGTTTTAGTTTTCTATTCTGCCATTTTTTATGATATCACTACAACTTATTCTTGAATGATTCATCTAAAATGATTCAGATAGAGTATACAGATATACATACAAACATAAAGATAAATAAAGCAAATGTAATAAAATGTTAACACTTGAAAAAACTAGACATAGAGTAACTGAGAAGTCTTTCTACTATTTTTGCAGCTTTTCTGTAACACTGAAATTGTATCAAAATAAAACAACTTTTAAAATGTAGGTGTCTTGGAGACTGGTTTAAGATAGACTAAATACTTGCCAGAGCCTTCGTATCTCACTCGAAGTGCCAGGAAATTACAGAAGAGTAAATCTCCATATCTTCTAAAAATGTATTTTTTTAAAAAAAAGTAGTATCCTTGGGTTTCTAGAAATGGGGAATCCTTCCATGAAAAAAGACAGATGGGAAAAAAGAGAAGAAAACCATGTATAGAACATGCACAGAAGAAAACTCCTAAAAAAAATGAGAGGTGCTCCAAAGGACTGCTAAGCCTATAATATTCACTATTTAGATAGTGAATTTTGGAGGGATCTTAGAAAACTAAGAGTGATTGGTTTGAATACTGAAGTAACAGCATATAGGGTAATCTCTCTTTGGCCCAGACAAAGCAACAGAGATGCCTGTTGCCAGGTAAAGCAGAGAGAGCTTATGGTGGGTCAAAGGGGTAAAACAGGACCTTCAGTAGTCTACCTATAAATGGAGTTTGTACTACTCAGAAGAAGCTATTGGCTCACCTTATTCAGGAGTCTGTCCCACCAATTATCCTTCTCCTTTTTAGTGAAAAGCTAAAGTAAGCAGAGAACTCATAAACAGACTAACAATGAATCTAATATACACAGTTGATCACCCAATCATAAAAATCAAAAAGAAGAGCCAACAATAAAAGAGAAGAAACAAATCCAACAAAAGAAAACTTGTATCCTATAAAACACAGGCTTAATAAACAGTAGAGCATTTTAGAATATCTATAATCATATAACCTTAATTCATAAAAATATAAAAGGTTATTTATTTGTAAAAGAATCAATATAATATGGATATTTTTAATTTGACCATCAAACTTGTTTAAATGGATAGGCTATCAAAATAATCAAAAATAAATATTAAATTAATAAGCTTCAAACCTTAGCTAAGAATTTTTCATAGGATGCACCCTGAACTTTACAAAATGGTGTATAAGAGAAGTGAATAAACTAAGAAACAAGCAAGGAAAAAACAAACACAAAGAATCTATTAGTCTACTATTGGGCAGCCATAACAAAATATCACAGACTAGTAACTTAACATAAATTAATTTTCTTAGAGTTCTAGAAACTACAAGTTAAAGGTAAAGGTTCTGGCTGATCTGGATTCTGGTGAGGGCTCACTTTCTGGCTTGTGGACTGATACCTCATTGCTAGATCCTCACAAGGCATTTCTTTGGTGTATATTGCAAGAAAAGAGGAAGAGCGCTTTCTGGTGTCTTTTCTTATAGAGGCATTAATCCTACCAGATCAGGATATCACCTTTATGAACTCATTTATTCCTAATTACTTTCTTAGGGGTCCCACTCCAAATTTAGTCATACTGGGGGACAGATTTTCAACATTTGAATTTAGAGGAGACTCAAACATTCAGCTTGTAATAATCAACAAAAGCAAAAGCTAGTTATTCAAAAAGAGAAAACAAAAATGAATCATATTAGAAATATAACTATAGAAACAAAAATTTTAAAGTTACTAGAGGATACAATGTATATATTTAACTCAAAAAAAAAGTATAAAAGCCAGATAAGGAGAGCATAAGAAAATAAAAGGTTATGTTAATCTCATTTAGGAAAGTAGATTTTTAAAATCCTAACTAAAACAGTAAATCAAATCTGTTAGCATATTAAGAGAAAAATTCACCATGGCCAAATAGGTAATAAGAGTAAGAATTAATTAGTCCAAGAACAGTCCCCTGCAAGCTAGCCTCCCAAAGATAAAATGTCCTACAAAGCTCCATATAAACCGACTATGGCCCAGATCCTAAAGCAATCAATTTTGGTCAGCCACAGTGTTTGGACCCCAGTGCCACCTCCAACCCTTATCATGCCAGACAAGGAGCCAGTGCTAGCCTAATCATGTTTATTGATATGGTCAATCCTAATCTTTTCCTGCACTATCTTAAAGCTGTAACCATAAGGCCTGGATGCAGTTGGGCTACAACATCCCATCAACCTTGAATATCCATGCTTTCAGAATAGCACTGGAATAAAAGTTCTTCCACATCATATTGTATTTTGGTGCCTGATCATGCCAGGGGATGAGGTGGTATTTCTCTAATTATTAATTAAAAGCTATGCAAGCCAACAGTCAAGTCCCCTCTAATGGACCTTGTCACATGGCCTTTAAAAATTACTATGCTGTGTCTGTTTCACAGTGGGATGATGTCACAGAGATCCACTCACTCAGCTATTGATCCCTGTCCCTGTGAGCTTTCTCCAGTAAATTAAATACTGTTTCAACAGGTCTCATATGTGCAGGTCTTGACTACTTGCCTTGTTTGCATGACATGCCATAGTATGGATTAAAGAAGGAAAACCATATGATCATCTTAATATGTGCCCCAAAAGCATGAGAAATTCAACATGTATTTGCAATTCTTACAATAAAAAATAAAGTTTAATCTTAACCTAGCACCATTTATAAATGCAAATTCTAGACTGACAAAACACTAATTTTAAAAGTATAAAATATGTGTAATATTGAAGTAGAAATGTATCTAAAACACAAAAGTCATAAAAGTAAGATTGGAAACCTGAACATGTCAAAATTAAATCTGTGTAACCAAAGGCACACTGAAAAACTAAAGCCATGAAGTAAAGTGAAAGGCAAGTAGCTAGAATGAAATATTTTCAGTATACAGACATATAGGTTAATACCCAGAATACATAGTCTGAAGTGAATGTACTCAGTAGAAGAGCTTCAGGAAAGCAAGGAAGCTGTAAGGTTGCTTTCTTGTTTGTATTTTTAAAAATTTTTCTAATAATATTAAACTTATTTAATATATTAGCAAAAGTTTGACAAATAGTATCTAATAACATAAAAAGTACAAAACAGATTTGTGATTTCTAACATATTAATACAAAGTGTATAATTACATATATTTCATAAGCAAAGAAAGGTGAAAGCAAGGAAAGAAGACTGTGGTTGGGTCTAGTAACAAATAAATAAACAGAGAAGTAGAGATGATCCACATTATAGTATATTCTACATTTAATACCAGCAGAAATGTATTCCCCAAATTAAAAATATAGAGAAAAGTGGCTAGGGCTCTAGTAATATACCTCTAAAGCTGTGGGAGAGCCCAGGAAACTCATTGCATGGTCTGTATATACAGTGGTATGGAGCCTGTCAATTTTTTCTAAAAGAAAGAAATATTAAGTTTTAAGTTTAGATGAATAATTACAAAATCACAGGGTACTTATACGATCCAATTTTTTTTTAAATCCAGTTTTAAAAATAAGCATTGAGTCACATTCTTATAAAATAGGCAAATGCTCTTCCTTCATTATAAAAAGTATGAACTGATCTTTTTTCCCTGAACTTTCAGAAAAGTGGCAATAAGAGTACCTTGGTTTAGGCTCATGTGAGGTTGGCTTTTAATAAAGATCTCTGAATTGAAGAGGTCCATGTTCAGAATTCATTGCTCACCTATTATCTCAAAATTTAGAAGAGACTAAAAGAAGCCACCCAAAAACCAACCCATTCAGCCTTAACACACACCTCTTATCTTCTAGTAGACTTTTTTTTTTTACTTATAAAGTAGAAAAAGAAATATACCCTAATAGGTTAAAACAAACCACCCATTTTATACAGTTAAAACCTTCACAAAGGCCAACTGAATCCATAGACAATACTGCATTGTGCAGGTTTTCAGCGACATTGTCAGTCACATAATACAAACAAAATAGTCAACTATTTATACCCATGGTAAGCTCTCTAGAAATGTAATCCAAGAAACATTAACCTTTGCTTTGTGTCATATTTAAGACTTGCATGTTTTATTTTTCAGATACATAATTTTTAATAGAAATATTAGTTACTATGTGGTAACGCTTTGGTACTATTCACATAGAATCTTTTATCCTAAAGATTTGCCGTTTTCCAAAGAGGAGCTGTGGTTCTGCTTTAAGCAATTATAGAAATTAAACACATTATCAAATATTAATATGGGGGAGATGACACAGGATGCAACAAGACAGTCAAGTTAACTCTGTATATTTAGGAATTACCTTCTCCTTCAAGGTATTTGCACTAGAAATCTAAGTCTACCCTGATTAATATTTCAGTAGTACAGGACTGAGTGATCAGAACCTTGGCAACACCTTAATTCAAAATTGTTAACAAATACTGCTAGTGTCAAGTCCATGTGATTTAGTTATTATAAATTTATTATGAGGAAAAACAAGTATAGTCAATCATCATTGAAAATGCTTCAACTATTGCTTCTTAATGGGAAAGACTGAAACTAACATTTGGTTTACCATACAATTAATATAATATCTTGTGTCCTGAAATGTTCTTAATTTTACTCATTAGAACAAGATTTTGAAAGACTTAAGGGCACTTTACAGCAGCATCCACCTTTCCTATCAAAGACTCAGTATCTTAAATATTGTATATGCCTTTTTTCTCTTTTACTAAGCTAGATATTAGCTTCAGAGTTTGTGAAAATGGAGAAAAGAACCAATAAAAGGATTCTATAATTGTCTTTGGCAGAATAGCAAGTATCCAAGCAAAAGCAAGAAAACCATTATTATCAGCTGCACTGTGTGCCCTCCTCTCCAAAAACATTCACATGCTAAAGTTCTAATCCCCAGTAACTCAGAATATTACTCCATTTAGAGTTAGGGTCTTTAAAGAGATAATTAAATTAAAATTAGGTAAATAGGGTAGAAAATTTGGACACAGACACAGAGGAAAGACGATGTGAGGACAGGGAGAAGATGGCTTCTACAAGCCAAGAAGAGAGGTTAGATTCTTCCCTCACAGCTCTCAGAAGGGACCTACCCTGTCAACAGCGTTGATCTCAGACTGGATCTCAGGCTTCTAGCTTCCAGAATTGTGAGAAAATTAATTTCTAGGTTTGTTTGTTTTTGAGACAGTGCCTTGCTCTTGTTGCCCAGGCTGGAGTGCAATGGCACGATCTCGGCTCTCCGCAACCTCTGCCTCCCAGGTTCAAGTGATTCTCCTGCCTCAGCCTCCCAAGTAGCTAGGATTACAGGCATGTGCCACCATGTCTGACTAATTTTGTATTTTTAGTAGAGATGGGGTTTCTCTATGTTAGTCAGGTTGGTCTCGAACTCCCAACCTCAGGTGATCCACCCGCCTTGGCCTCCTAAAGTGCTGGGATTACAGGCGTGAGACACTGCACCCAAATTTCTGTTTTTAAGCCAGCCAGTCTGTTGTACCTTGTTACAGAAGTCCTAGTAAATTAATATAGCCACTTTATTCTTCCAAAATTTTGTTTTTGGGATAAGGTCTCTCTCTGTTGCCCAGGCCTGAGTGCAGGGGTAGGATCATTGCTCACCGCAGCCTCCAACTCCTGGGCTCAAGCAATCCTCCCACTCGGCCTCCTGAGTAGATGGGAATACAGCCTTGTGTCACCATGTCCATCTAATTTATTTTTAGTAAAGACAGAGTCTCACTGTGTCACCCAGGCTGGTGGTGTTCTAAAATTTACATACACAGTTGACCCTTGAAAAACACGGGTTTGAACTTCATGAGTCCACTTACATGAGGATTTTCTTCTACCTTCATCATCCCTGAAACAGCAAAACCAGCCCTCAGTCTACTCAACATAAAGGTAGTGAGGATGAAGACCTTTATGATGATCCGCTTCCACTCAATAAATGGTAAATATATTTTCTCTTATGATTTTCTTAGTAATGTTTTCTTTTTTCTAGGTTTATTGTAAGAATACAGTATGCAATAGATATATAAAATATGTGTTAATTGACTGTTTATGTTATTGTTAAGGGTTTTGATCAACAATAGGCTACTAGTGAAGTTTTTATGAAGGCAAGCAATTCCTGCACAGTTTGGCACTTTGAAGAGGACAGATGAGTAAGGAAGTTTATTTTCTATTAAACAAAGGACTTCCCTATCTGTACCCTTTCAAGAGACTTCAGTAAAGACTTAAATTAATAATTTTTGTATTTTTCTGTATATATATATATGTATATATTATATATATATTTCTGTATATATATATAGACATGTATATGTTATATATATATGGTAAAGTTCAACAAAGAATATATATTTTAAATATAGCATATTATCAGGTAGAGAATAGACTTGTAGAAAAAGATAATTTTTTGGCGTTGGGTGGGAACAGAGCTTTGAAAAACTGGACTCATTCTGCGTATGTTTTAGAGGTTGAATATGCAGGACTCGCTGACATATTGTATGTAGGAATAAAAGGAAAGAGATTAATCAAGTTTGACTACTAACCTTTCAACCTAAATAATCAGATAAAAGTTAGTGACATTTATATTTCCAGAAAAACTAAATGATTGATTGTGTTGAACATTACTTAGAATTTTCAGGAATGAAGACAGAGAAGTTGCCATTGGATGTCAACATGGAAGTCACCTGTGACTTGACAAGAGCAATGCCAGGTTTGTAGTAAAGATGAAATCCTCATTGAAGTATGCTAAAGAGTAATTATAAAGTAAGGAAATGGATAAAACAATTTTAGGTAATTCTTTGAGTAGCTGTTTTTGTTTATTCATTTGTATGCTTCTGTGGAAGTGAGGAAATGCAAAGAAAAGAGCAAGCTGGAAAACATTGTGGGGTCACAGCAAGTTATGACATCTATTTATACAGGTGGTGGAGGAGAAGGAGTCCAGCATAAAAAAAAATAAACTTGACTTACTTGATGTTTTTGTTCCAAGATTAGATCTATTCCATCATAATTCACCTGTGCCTTTGTTCCCCCAAACAGAAAGCCACCTTCTAAGAAATTCCTTGATATGTTACTTGAGCTACAAATGGTCAAATTTTTCTGTTCTTTAGTTTTGCTATGGAAAAGGGTTCTCGTTTTTTTTAATCTAAAAGCGTTATTGTGAGATATAATTCACATTTCACAAAATTCACCCATTTAAAGAGCAGTCATTTCTTTTTATGTCCTAGGTTCCTTAACGTTGTTCAAGTACTGACTGGTGTTAATACATTCAGTGTAAAAAAAACGTTTTGGAAATAGAACAGAGAGGTATTTTCCTTCTGAACTTTTGTTTCAACGACCCATTTTAATGCAGAAGATATTTATTGTATAAAGGCAGATTTCAGAAAAACACACAGATAAACTTTCTAATTGTCGATAGGGAAAAACTCATAGTAATATTCTTAAGGACATTTTTTGTTGATTTTTTGTCTTAACCTCAAGAATTTCACCCTCATTCTATAGCACTTGTTTAAGGCTATCTTTTTAATGTATTCTTTCTCTCTTTCCTCTTACATTCCTCAGTGATTATTCTAAATCTTTTTCATTCTAGACCATACTCTTCATTCTCAAAAGGGAAATCTTCCTCTGGCTTTACAAGGATATTTCCATCATTTCTCATCCAAATACCTAAAAGCTTATCTAAAACTGCTCTCTCACTTATTTGCTATAGTTTCAGATTTTGATTCCATTTTCTTTGTTTTAGTACTATTTCTTGAGGGTTTGCTAAAAACCAGGTATAAATGCAATGAACCAGGTATAAATGTAAATGTAAATACAAGATCCCCCCTCCCAAGTGATGATAAGAACTATTCTGGGCCAAATATAGAATACTATGGAAGCACGTAAGGCACACCTGATACTTTCAGGCAGTGTCCAGCTTCTTGAGAGAAGTGATGTCTAAGTTAATTCGAAAGACAATAAGTAGGAGTCAGTATGCCTATTATATGCCTCAGCAATCTCCATTCCCTCTGCATACCACTCAATACATTGTATTATAGTTTATTTAATGAAGTCCTCTACAAGATAAGTCCACTTAGAACAAGGCTCATATCTATCTTATTAATTGCTTTATCCCTAGCAACTAAAAGAACACTTGTCAAAGAGAAGCACTGAATAAATATTTATAAGGCATGAAATAGTGAAAAAAATATAAACTTCAGAGGTAGACTGGCTTAGGTAGTGTTGATATTCAAAATATTTAACAACAATCATGGCCATATGTAACAGTTGAACATCATCCCTAAATCTGGGTTTAAATTCTCACTTCATTTTCCATGAGTTTTGCAAATTAAGGCAAGTCAGTTAAACGATCTGAACATCTTTTCATCATCTGTATATGTTGATGGTAATAATAGTTAATTTGTAGACAGTTTTAATGATGAAATTAAACAGCATATGAAAAAACCCATTTCAGTATTTCAGACACACTGAAGACATAATAAATGTTTGACTTCCTTTCTAGACTGCTTTTAAGTGAGTTATATTTCTAGTTAGATAAGAAAATTAAAATGTGCAAAAACCAATGTAGAATGAGAGCACTCTAATTACTTTGTCTTTCATGATTTTCTTCAAGTGCTCAACAAATAATTATTTAGTTTTCTTCTAATCTTTAAATTTATCTTTAAGCTTCTCTATGATGTATATTTAACTTTCACTGTTCACTCTTCTACCAAATTAAGAAATTTGTGCCCATATGTCAACCTTATACTTAATGATCCCACAAAAATTTATTAAGAGCCTATATCTATGCAAAACTGTTATCATTCAGAGACTAGTTAATGCAGATACTGGTGGATAATTTCTAGCATAGCTCCAACATGCTTAATAAAGAGCTTCTTTTCTTTTTTAATAATAAAGATAACTGATAGGTTTCATCCAAAGTCAGAAATCAAAGTAGAATGGACAAAAACAGCATACTGCCATATTTGATGGCTGATGTCTTTTGCAGCAACTATATTCTGCTGTGCTAAATATTTTCAAGGGAAAAGTAATAATTGGAAATTTGATAAACTGTGTTAAATGCCAACTCTAAATCTTAACAATCAAGCTATATGCTTTAGGTCTACATTGAATCGCTGCCAATTTTATTCTGTATATTAAGGCTTGTAAGAATAAAACAGATCTAACAAAGACAGTTAAAATCAAGTTCTTCAGACTGTCTTCAAATATAATCATATTATAAATAAAAAATTACTTCCATAGATTGAATGAGAATGCAAAATGTAGACTGTTTAGTTATTTTTCCCTGCATGTGCCCTTTCTCAATTGACCTTAAGATTTAAGTTATATTGTCATGGAAGTCATATAGCTGATTGCTTAAAGGTAAAATTTTGTTGCCCTACTGTGAAAAAAGTCTTTAATTAAGTTGACCACTTTCCTTAAACTACAGTACACAAAAACAGAATCTTGAGCTAATCTAATTAGACAATTGTAACTTGTCATTCAAAATAATTTATACATTGTCATTTACTTTCCTTATTTTTGAAGCAAATGTCATAATCCCAATAAAGAGTAATAATGTTCTTATTCTCAGTTCCAGTGAGCAACTGTATAATGACTGTTTCAAGAATCACTACACAAATATGAAGTAAAGGGCTCTATCACAAGTTTTGAAATGAGAATGTAAAAATGGAAGTACTTTTAAATTGCATGATGCAAAATTGAGAGCATGCATGCATCACATCTGAATTTGCAGAGTAAAACAACAGGTTGAAGAGAGGAATAATTTGGAATTCCTTCTCTGGAAAGAAACAAAACAAACTAAAGGTCTCTAAACAAATCAGTAATAAAAGACAAAAAAACAAAACAAAACAAAACATGTAGTGAATTTAAGAACGGAAAAATATTTATGTCTTCACTTTGAATTTCGTTAGAACTGTCTAAAAACATAACTGAGGAATAAAGAATATAATTTCAATCTCAAAACTAAAATCATGCCTATGCTTAAACAGTATGTTCACAATATACTGTTAAGTAAAGAAAGCATGTTGTCTAGTTCTGTTTAAGATTACAGACTAATTTATTTTTCCTTCCATTAAAGTTACACTTAAGACATAAAAATATACACGTAAAAGAGAAAAAAAGGGTTAGAGAGTAATAAGTGAACAAAAGATTTCAACATATATTTTGAGACAAAAGTTATATCACCAAAATGGTGGAGTACAAGTAATTTAGCTCCACCTCTCCCCAGGAAGAAACTAAAAACAAATACCTTCTGCCAAGATTACCACCAACAGTATCCCAGAACTGAAATTTGAGGATGAAGCAATCCCTGGGTCCAAAGAGAAGTGAAAAAACTCAGCAGACAATAAAAAAATCAGATTTCTAGATTTATGACACCCTTCCCACAATCTGCCAGACACCATGTGCTGGTAAAGTTGAGTACAGAGATAAATCCAGAACTCTAGTACTGTAAGTTTGGGGTGCAACAGACTCATACCTCTAGAATGAAACTCCAAAGATAAATCTATAAAAAAAAAATAGCTAGAGAAATCTGTAAAGAGATGGGTAATATAAAAATATGTAAATGCTCTTGAGTTAATTTTTTATAAGGTATAAGGAAAAAAATATGTAAATGCAATAACTAAAAGTCAAAACGTGAAAGGAATGGAGTTAAAGTGTATAGGTTTTTTTTTTTAATTTCTTCATTGTTTCTATTCTTTTCTTTGTGATCTAAGATAAGCTGTCATCTCCTTAAAATAACATCTATAAGATGTTTTTGTAAATTCATGATAACCACAATCCCAAAACCTGTATTAGATTCACTGAAAATATCAAGTACCAGCAATCCCACTGCTGGGTATATACCCAAAAGAAAGGAAATCAGTATATTGAAAAGACATGTGTACTCCTATGTTTGTTGTAGCACTGATTACAATAGCTAAGATTTGGAAGCAACCTAAATGTCTATCAATAGATGAATGGATAAAGAAAATGTGGTACACATTCACCAGGGGGTACTATTTAGCCACAAAAAATGAATGAGCTCCATCACTTGCAAGAACATGGATGGAACTGGAGATTATTATGTTAAGTGAAATTAGCCAGGAACAGAAAGGCAAACATTTCATGTTCTCACTTACTTGTGGGACCTAAAAATCAAAACAATTGAACTCATGGACATACAGAATAGAAGCATGGTTACCAGAGGCTAGAAAGAGTAGTAGGAGAATGGTGGGGGAAGTACAGATGGTTAATGAGTTAAAAAAAAAATAACAGGAAGAATGAATAAGACCTACTACTTGATAGCATAAAAGGATGACTACAGTCAATAATAAACTTCACTGCATTTTTTAAATAACTTAAAGAATGTAACTGTATTATTGGTAACTCAAAGGAAAAATGCTTGAGATGGATACCCCACTCTCCATGGTATGCTTATTTCAGATTACATGCCTGTATCAAAACATCTCAGGTAGCCCATGAATATATACACTTACGTATCCACAAAAATGTTTTCAAAATCAACCAATAGATTAAAACATACTAACAGAATCACTTAACCACAAAGGAAGACAGTAAGAATGAAAGAAAGAAAGAAAGGAGTTACAAAGCAATCCGACAACAAGCAACAAAATGGAAGTAGTAAGTCCTTACTTAACAATAATAACACTGACTGTAAATTAACTCAATTCTCAAATTAAAAGGCAGAAAGTGGCTGAATTAATAAAGAAACAAGACCCAAAAATATACTGCCTACAAGAAACCCACTTCAACTATCAAGACACATAGTTGAAGGAGGAAAAAGGTATTACATACAACTTGAAACAAAAAAAATTAAAACAATAAAAGCAGGAATAGCTATACTTACATCAGGAAAAATAGAGTAAAAATCAAAGACTATAAAAAGAGACAAAGAGGGTCACTATATAATGATAAAAATATGAATTCAGCAAGAGGATAAAACAATTATAAACCTCTATGCACTCACCACTGATGCTCTCAAGTATACAAAGCAAATATTAAAGATCTAAAGAGAAGGATAGACTGCAATACAATAATAGTAAGGAACTTTAACACCTCACTCTTGGGAATACACAGATCACTCAGAAAGAAAAATCAACAAAAATTAACAAAAATCTGTTAAGCAAATTCAGTAAGTTGTGGATACAAAATCAACTATAAAAATCAGTAGCATTTATATATATATATATGCCAACAGTGAACAATATGAAAAAGAACTCAAGAAAGCAATCCAATTTATAATATCTACAGAAATATAAAATACCTAGAAATCAATTTAACCAAATCAGTGAAAGATCTATACAAGAAAACCACTGATGAAGAGAAACAAAACTTAATATCATTAAAATGATAATACTACCCAAAGCAACCTACAAATTCTATGTAATCCCTATTAATATATTAATGAGATTTTTCATAGAAATACAAAAAACAAACCTAACATTTATATGGAACCAAAGTAGAGTTTGAAGCAATCCTGAACAAAAAGAACTGGCAGCATCACACTACCTGAGTTCAAAATATACTACACAAAGCCAAAGTAACCAAAACTGCATTAAAAAAGACCCATAGACTAATGAAACAGAATAGAGAGAACCCAGAAATAAATCCACCCATTTATAGTCAACTCATCTGTCCTGGCATAAAAATAGACCCATAGACTAATGAAACAGAATAGAACCGAGAAACAAATTCACCCATTTATGGTCAACTCTTTTGTGACAAAGGTACTGAGAACATAACACTGGGAAAAGGACAGCCTCTTGAATACATGGTGCTGGGAAAATTAGATAACCATATGCGAAAGAATAAAACTAGTGTCCTATCGCTCACCATATACAAGAATCAAATCAAAATGGACTAAAGGCTTAAGTCTAAGATGTGAAACCATGAAACTACTACAAGAAAACATTATAGAGAAATGCTTGAGGACACTGGTCTGGGCAAAAATATATTGCATGAGACAGCAAAAGCACAGGCAACAAAAGCAAAAATAAACAAATGAGATCACATGAAGCCAAAAAGCTTCTGCATAGCCAGCAATCAACAAAGTGAGGAGACAACCTACAGAATGAGATAAAATATGTTCAAACCATCCATCTGAGAAGGAATTAATAACCAGAAACCACAGGGCTCTGAAACAACAAACAAACAAACAAAAAACTTAATTGTAAAATAGGCAAAAGATCTGAGTAGACATTTCTCAAAAGACACACAAATGGAGCCAGGTGCAGTGGTTCGCACCTGTAATCCCAACACTTTGGGAAGGTGAAGAGGGTGGATCACCTAAAGTCAGGCATTCAAGACTAGCCTAGCCAACATGGTGAAACCCCATCTCTACCAAAAAATACAAAAATTAGCCGGGCATGGTAGCACACATCTATAATCCCAGCTACTCAGGAGGCTAAGGGTGGAGAACCACTTGAACCTGGGAAGCAGAGGTTGCAGTGAGCCAGAGATTGTGCCACTGCCCTTCAGCCTGGACGACAGAGCAAGACTCTGTCTCTCTCACACACACAAAAAGCCAACATGAAAAAGGTATATGAAAAAAGGCTCAACATTACTAATCATCAGGAAAATACAAATCTAAACCACAATAAGATATGATCTCACCCTAGTTAAAATGGCTCAGACAAAAAAAATAAATGCTGGTAAAGATGTGGAGAAAGGAGAACCCTCGTATTTTTTTTTGGTGGAAACGTAAATTAGTATAGCCACTACATAAAACAGCACAGATGTTCCTCAAAAAACAAAAAACACTAAAGACTACCATATGATCCAGTAATCCCACTACTGGATACACATCCAAAAAAAGGAAATCATTATATCAAAGAGAGAGCTTCACTCTCATGTTTATTGTAAAACTATTCATAATAGCCAAAATATGGAATCACTCTAAGTGTCTATCAATGGGTGAATGGATAAAGAAAATGTAAGGGGTTTTTATAGATAGATAGATAGATAGATACAGACCATGGAATATTATGTAGCCATAAAAAAGAAAAAAGTCATGTCTGTTACAACAACAGATGGAGCTGGAGGCCATTATCCTAAGTGAAACAACTAACAGAAAACCAAATACCACATGTTCTCACTTGTAAGTGGGAGCTAAACGATGAGTACACATGGAACTACAGAGGGGAATAATAGACACTAGGGACTCTAAAAGGAGAGAGGTAGGAAAGGGATGAGGATTGAAAAATTGCCTATTGGATACAATGTTCATTATTCAGGTAATGGGTACACTAACAGCTAATACATCAAAGCTAGGCAGTATGTCTCTATCCAACAAAACTGCACTTCTATTGCCTGAACCTATTAAAATAAAATAAAGGAAAAGTTACCAAAAAAGGTTGTAAATAATGCACAGAAAAAGATTAGCAGAGTGTACTTCAAAATGTATTAGTATCAATGGCTACATTGTAGTTTTATTTTGCTCTGTTTTTCAATAGGTACTTTGTAAACCTTTGTAATTGAAGAAAAAAAGGTATTTTAAAGAAGTTATTTCATTCTGTGATGAAATAATATCCAATCTTCAGAAATTTTGGTTGTTAACATTTCATGATTTGCTTATTTTCCTTTTCTAAAAAAACTGGTGTTTCTCAAAAATTTTTAAAAACATTCATGTCTTTATATCATAAAAAAAAAACTACTGTAGATGGTCCTTTGACATGCCACATGAATTTTAGGATAGTTATTGTCTGTTGTTTTTTTAACAATAGCCATACTAGTGGCTGTGATGTTAATCATTTTAATTCCAGTCATCTCTTTTAGTAGTGCATTCTTTTCCTGTTTATTCTATCAGTTACTAAGGGATGTATATTAAAATCTACTTTAGATTTGTCTCTTAGTTTCATCAATTTTTACTTCGTTTCTTAAAAGGCTGTTTCTTTAGATGCATATAAACAGAATTGTTTTATCTTCTGGTAGAAGTGATACTTTTTTTTTTCCTGAAAGTCTGCTTTGTTTCATGTTACTATAATTATACCAAGCTACTTTAATGTACACATTATTAATATTTTCTGTTCCTTCACTCTTTCCCATGTATCTCTTATAATCAGCCCATAGTTTTTTTTTCTTAATCCAATATGATATCTTTGTTCTGAGTCGTCTACTTACATTTAATGTAATTACTGATATATTTGGTTTTAAACCAATCCTCTTAGCAAAACAAGTAAATGTCAGTGATTTCCAATTTCTTCTAAAATTTCTCATTCAAATGAGTGACCAAATGAAATTATGAATTATAATCAATATTTAAGTTTTCAAAAGTTTAGCCAAGAGGAGATGGGACTATCATAATCTATGATGTGTAGGGGAAAAAAGACACTTATCTTTAATTACCTCTTACATAAAGGAATGTTTCATGAACATATCACATAAATACACCTAATGCTACATTTTACAGTTGACAATTTCCTGATTGCTCTACAATTTTTCTCTCCTAAAAAAACAGTGAATAACTTGTTCTACAGTTTTTGTAAGGATGAAAATTCTTTATAACTCCTCAAACTTGTTTTTGCTGCTAATTTATCTTTACAAAGCAAGGATTCTGAAGTATTCTGATAATTCATTTAACATCAAGATACACATTTTTCCCAAGGCCTTCTCTTTTCTTCAACGCAAGCCATTATTTTTACCCATGAAATCAGATACCCATGCATATTTTTGTCAAGTAAGTTAGCTCTACTAGAAAATCCGAGTTGTCTTCTGCCTAATTACACAGAAAAAAAATTTTTTATTGACTTAGACTCTTTATACTATGTTTTGTACCCTCATAAGAAAATAGTAACCAAAATAGAAAAATAACTATTCAAACTTAATGAATACTTACCATCAAAAAGTTTCATTTTTCACAAATGTGAATGTTACGAATAATTTTAAATCATATTTATTACTAATAAATCCTCAACTTAAAACACAAGATAATTTGGGTGGTAAATCTGACCATTTCCACTTTCATTTAATATAGTATTGGGAATCAAAAATAATACAAGTAAAAAATAATCTGGCTTCTAAAACTCAGTTTTGAGCAATCATCTCAGTTACTAGACTCAACGTATCAATGATTTTCTCAATGTACAGTTAGGTATTTCTAGGTAGTAATAGTTTTCTGTGTTTTCTCTGATCTTTAAACTTGTTACTAGCACAAGTATCTGCACATATTATCTCACTTCAAACAATACACGTATTGAATTGTCTAGCAAAGAAAACAAAATACTTTTCAAACAGAAAATTTGAATTATTCCAGAAAAAGGATTGTTGAAGGGTAAAATGAGATATAAATGCCTCCTGCAACTTCTGACCATAATATTCAGATAGCAATCTAATCTATCACGGAGATTTCAGAGCACATTGAGAATTCTTATTTTAGTTTTGGGTGGTCTGTGGATAAAAACCTTTCTATTTCAAGTACAAAGGATGTGTGGCTTTGAATTGTACTATACAACACTTGATGTTGAAAAAGTACTGATGTTTTATTGGTACATATTCCAAATAAATTTAAGACTCAACGTATTCTAGTAAAATTCCTTACCCAGACATATAAGATTCTCTTGTAAGTATGTTTTCATTTAGGACAAATATGTGAGAACCAGATCTACAATTCTCAAACTAATGTTAAGAGAATTTTTCTGGGGTTCTCCAACCCCAGAGAAATTCTCTGAGAATTTGAAAATTATTTTTAAAATATCAATGATCTAAGAAATTAAATACTGTAAAAAAATAATCAGGGTCACTTGAATGAAAATCTTTTCAGTGTGTACAGATACCCAATTTCAGTGCCTATATTGGGAGCATTTACAAGAGCTGGTGGAGAAAGAGGCTCAGCTATATTAAGAAGGTCCATCAAAAAATGTTAAGGAGTCATTTCCGGAGTTTAAGAAAAGTATAATGATAACATTTACAGTTTTTAAAGATCACTTTGAAATGAATATAAAGAATGTGCTGGAAGAAAAAAAATTTTAAGTGAAAACTACTGCAATAGTTCAGACAGCTAAGGAGTAATAACCATAAAACTAGGTGAACAGATTTGACTGTGGGATGAGGGAAAGGATTACTAAAGCCAAAAGGGAATGATATAGAATGACTATCAAGAGCAAATAATTAAGGCAATTTCAGTGAATAAATAACACATTTTTGAGGGAGACTTAAGAATCACTTGAGTATTTATTCATAGGCAATTCAAAATCTTTATCTTTAGGAAACCATATCTAATTTTGTGATTAGTACAAAGTATATTAGTCAGGGTTCTATAGAGAAACAGAACTAATAGGATGCATAGATATATATGTTTGGATATATATACATATACAATTGGCCCATGTGATTATGGAGGTAGACTCCCATGATCTGTCATATATAAGCTGGAGAACCAGAGAGTTCAGTCCAAGTCCAAAGGCTTACAAACCAGAAGAGCCAATGGTATAAATTCTAATCCACAGGCAGAAAACTTATGTCCCAGCTCAAATATTCAAGCAGAGGCAGCATGAATTCTCCCTTTGTCTACCTTTGGTTCTATTCAGGCCCTCAGTGGATTGGATGATGTTGCCCACTTCATTTACTATTCAAATGCTAATCTTATCTAAAAACACTCATATATAGCCCATAAAGAATGTCTAACCAAATACATGGGCAGCCCATAGCATACAGTAAAGCTGACAAATAAAATTAACCATCACACTAAATCACAAATTTCACTTTTGTATTGTGTGAGTTGTGGGTTTGGAAATTTTCTTTCTCTTTTGCTAGATAATCTATTTGAAAAATGTAGCTTAATTTCTTTCTATAGATCTTAATGAACTTTAATGTCATCTTTTCATAATATTTATTTGTAGCTTTATAAAATGGCTCTCCTCCAAATAATTGGTTTTGTCTTCCTGGTCTTTATAATATAAATGAAAGCCTCAAAACAGAATTTATTCTTCTCTTCCCATTTTAGGTAGGAAAAAAAGAATTTGTTTTTCTTTAGAGGCACATACAGTAACTATTGGTAAAAAATTAAAAAGGGAATTTCTTATCATGTTGTTAAATTTCACACAGCTTTTTGTCAATGTGCCTGGTTTCTCTAATAGGTTTTACCTCCTCTACTTTAAAAAAGCCATTTTGTCTATTTCATTCCAGTGCCTAAAACAGTGTCTGGCACATGACTGGCGCTCAACAATTTGCCAAATATTTAATAAATGAACAAATTCATATCTCAAATAGCAAAAGAGTATAACCGCAAAGCTTTAGAGGAGGGTTTCTCTTACTTTGTTAATTAAGTAGTATAGGATTCCCTTTACTGGGTCTTCTCTGTACAATCTACCAACCACCTCCTGGGTTTTCTGTTGATGTTCTCCTGTGGGTTGTTCTCATATTTCTTCTCCCTATTATTCTTCAAGTCAAAGGCTTTCTAGGACCATTAATTTTTCTTCACCATGTTTCTGCCAGAAAATCATTGCATTTAGCCATTGTGCAGACAATTATGTTACTCATATTTTATTTTGGAAAAAAAAGCTCTGTCAGCAACCAATTCCTATTGAATGCAAAACATATTTGAGTCAAAAAGTTCTTAGTGAAGCACAGAATGTATGTCAAGGACAAACTGCTAGAGTCAATAGTCATCATTTCTTTTATAAATGGAATATAAATGCCATAGTAATTTAAAATCTACCATCATCCATCTTTTTGAAAAGTACATGAACAAGCTTTCCTTTAGCAGCTGAGAACCTGATATCATCCCTCCTTTCCTTGAATTCATATTTCCATCTCAATTCCTCCACATAAGCTTAACCTAACGTAATATATTTTGAGGTTTCAAAATATTTTAAATTGATCACTCTATCATATTTCCTTAAAACAAAAAAAAGTAAATTTTAAAATTTCCAAGAACATAAGTTCTAATATTGTGTCATCATTAAATTACTAGAACAGTGTTGATAAATATTTAACATATAACAAACTACAGTTATTTTAAAATATAAAAAGCTTTTTTTTTTTTTGAGACAGAGTCTCAATCTGTCACCTAGGCTGGAGTGCAGTGGTACAATCTTGATTCACTGCACCCTCTACTTCCTGGGTTCAAGCAATTCTTGTGCCTCAGCCTCCCCAGGTGGCTGGGACTACAGAGGTGAGCCACCATGTCTGGCAAATTTTTGTATTTTAGTAGAGACAGAGTTTCGTCATGTTGGCCAGGCTGATCTTAACTCCTGATCTTAGGTGATCAGCCCGTCTCAGCCTCTCAAAGCTCTGGGATTACAGGCATGAGCCACGATGCCTGGCCTATAAAATATAAAAAACACTTATTGGAAATGCATGTCATAAAGAAATGGACAGAACCTTCTGCCCCCTCCCTCATTATGCCATGTACCCAGAAATAAATATTACTTATTGCTAGAAAGAAATGGAATGCAGGTTACTTCTATTTTTAGATGTTATATTCTTCCATTCCAAACATTTGGGAGTGTAATAATTTCTGGTTATAGCAATAATAATTTGTGTGCACTCCTAAGTTATATACCAAAAATCACATAGGGGTAGGTATGTAGCAAAAATCATTTTTCATGATCAGCTGATAACTCAATTTTGTCCTTCTGCAATTATTTTCTAAAGCAACTGAAAATCACCAATTTTGCAAAAGAATTAACTACTCGGTCATTAGATTCATTCACTTTCTAAACACCACTAACAAGATTTAGGTCAGAAAAGGTACCCCCATATTTGTCAGTGAGAGAGGAACAATTGCTAAAGAGGAAAGCAGAAAGATGTCTTGTTCAGCACACTCTGAGGACGATCAATTTTAGGAATGAAAACATGCAAGTTGACAACCTGAGAATTAATACTCTTAAACTACCCTTAACTATATAACCCCCTGGAAAGCCTTTACATACTTCTCAAGGTTAAGTGTAAAGGATATATGTTGCCCAGTTCAGAGACTGCTGGTTTAAGATACACACAGGTTTAGATACATACAGTTTAACACAAGTCACTCATAACTCTCTTTCTCTCTCCCTCCCTGTGTGCGTGTGTGTGTGAGCGTGCGCGTGCATGCATACATCTGAGAGAGAGGAAAAGGAGGGGTAAGGAGACAAGAGAGAGGGGAGAGGGAGAAAGTATGGGGAAAAGAAGGAAGACAACTGCGTACGCCCAAATATCAGTTTCTATTTTTGGTAGTAGTCTTGAAAGCGTTTTTATCCTTGTCATTGAAAGTATTCATACTGTAAAGACTGTAACCTGGACACGTGATATGTGAGGACAAGAGAGGAAGAAGTTTCTAAAACAACACTGATAGAATGACACTGAAGCTGATACGAATATTAAAAAGACAGACACTGTCATTTCAATTTAGTGGTATTGATATACTAAGCCTTCTTCCTCTGACAATGAAGAGCCACATTTATCCAGGGTGTACCAAAGCACAGTACACAGAATACACAACAAAGAAACAGAAAACATGACCCCTGGGGTAGTATGACACTAATCAAATTAAATACACAATTTAAATCACTAATCAGAAATTCACTTAAAATCTTTTCTTAAAAATTGCACTTATTCTTTCTTTTTACTGTAAATATTCTTCACAGCTCAGATAGACATAGTCCTCATTTAAGAAAAAATAAATTTTAATTTACATGTTGCCTAAGATTTGAAGCTCTAAAAATGCACCTTATGTTGTTACCTAAAAATAAGAAAAAAGGCCAAGCCACAGTCAGAAGTTGTGCTAGATTCCATATTCTTTGATTTGCTAAGATACTGGATTTGAAATCCAATCTAATCCAGTGAAAAAGGGAACCCAGTGTCGGCCAGTATCATGTCCTTCAGAAGCCCTATCCCTGATGGAGAACATCTGGACCGTGGAGTTGGTGTGGGAGGGTGAAAAATGGTGAAGGAGCTTTTGTAATACTTTTTTTTTTCTTTTGAATGACAACATGTAAACAGGACAATTTTTAAAGTGCCCAGTGTCAACAGTGTTCAACTCAGTCCAAAATGTCCATTCTGAGAAAAGTATATATAGATACATACATATATAGATAGATAGATTTTTTTTTTTTTGAGACGGAGTCTCACTCTATCACCCAGGCCGGAGTGCAATGGCTGGATCTCGGCTCACTGCGATCACCACCTCCCAGGTTCAAGCGATTTTCCTGCCTCAGCCTCCTGAGTAGCTGGGATTACAGGTGACTGCCACCACACCCAGATAATTTTTGTATTTATAGTAGAGACGGGGTTTCACCATGTTGGTCAGGCTGGTATCAATCTCCTGACATCGTGATCTGCCCACCTCGGCCTCCCAAAGTGCTGGGATTACAGGCATGAGCCACCGCGCCTGGCCAAAACTATATTTTTTAAAAGCAGTGACTTGTTTTGAAAATTTCAGATTGAATTTGTAGCTACAGAAAATATAATGGTTCAAAAGAAAAGAAACTGGCCTAAACTTGGCCTTGGAGACAGCTTTTTGGATGATGTAATTCACAACTCCCTCTTGGGAAAATATGAAAATTCCTGAACAAAAATGCCTAAGCAAAGTTCCAATAACTTTCAATGGAATCAAGATGCTCTGGAAAACCAACCACTCACAACCAGTTGGCTATCAGTTAAGATTATCAGTTAGGACTCCTACATTCTTTTTTTTCTGTTATCTAGCTTAACAATTATCTAACCATTCTCTTTTCCTATAAAATGTCCCTATCAAGACTGTAACTTTCAATTAACTTATCAGAGGTCTTTCCCTGATAACAAACCTTTAATACATGATTACATCTAAACTGTGTAACAAGTTTTCTCTAATAATTCATTTTATTTGCTAAAGTTAATTAAAGCAGAAACAGGGTGGAAAGTGACCATTTGCAGCTAAATGCAATGAATATATGGATTATATTTTGTCATAACCTAGCAGGGGTTCCACAACCCAAAAAGAAAAATTAAGATGTTTTGCTTGACTAAAATAATATTTGTATATCCTGGTTAAGCAAATACGTTTGTTAATAAACTCAGTATACGTTTGTTAATAAACCCATTGTGTGATACGCATTGTAAAACAAAAATGGACTCTCACCAGATAAACTTCAAAATACTGATTTATGACATTTTATTTTTATTTACCCTGAAAGAAAAGATTAAAATGATTTTCCCTGCCTTTTCAACAATGCTAAAATTATTTTAAATTATGAACGAAGATTCGAAAACATTTCTACACCTTCAAATTAAAAACCAGGTTACCACTTTATTTCTGATGACTAGTGATGCCTCAACCAATTGTGCTAGCATTCTTCAAAACTCTGCTTGTAAAAACACACCACCTAATGGTTCAGTTTGAAACTGAAAATTCTCAAAATGCATCATGGAAGCAATCAAAAAAGTTAAGGACTGATACTTGCTCAAAATATTAAAAACACGGCTCTCTTCCGTTGTCCAGCCGAGTAAATTGAAGCAAATCATTTCCTTTCTCAACGATAGCACTAATAAAGATTTCTGAGTATTTTTAAACATATCCTATAACTTCAACTTGTGGTCTTTGTTCATAACAGCTATAAATTTTCACTTAAATCTAAACCAAAAAAGAGAGGTTCAGCAACAATAAAAACCTATTTTCAAGTGAACCCTTGAGTGGAATTCATCCTACTGGACTGACAGTTGGGCTGATAGTTAAGCCTGCAGATGACAAAACACTACTGTAAGGGGGTGGTGAGGAATGTCCGTATTGCTAATTGGCGGTTAGTGAAGTTAAATTTCCTATAATTATTGTTCCTTATTTGTTTATTCAATCAATAATACCCTAGAGCTACAGGGGTTCCATCTGGCTGCGACCTTCAATTCAATGATTGTAATTAATTCAACTACTCGTGACTCCACAGCTAAGGACTATCATTTAGAAAAACCAAAGTGGTGGCAACTCCAGGGAAGCCAGATACAACTTTGGCATCTTCACCCTGTCTCATTCCATAAACTGAGCAGTGTGCTGGAAGCCGCGGTGTCCTTTGTGGATAACTATAGCCCCCTAAGCTATTCGTCGAGCCTGTACCTCAAGTGACTGCCTGTGGGCTTGCAACAAGCCTAGAAAACAGAGGCTACAGAGGGTTAAACGGCTTCTAACAGGCTTCTCAGTTCCTAGCCACGTCAGGTGACACCACCTCGTAAACCTGTAAAGGCGCTACTGAGCCGAACACCAAACGCTCGGGGACCCCCAAGAGGACGCTGACTGAAAAAGACGCGCTAGAGGGCGCCCCTGAAGGCGACGCTTGGCCCAAGACACGGGGGCTGGTATCGCTCTTACCCAACACAACTCCACTCCACTCCGACTCCGCCGCCTCCGCCGCCTCCGCCGCCGCCGCCGCCTGGCGTCGCGCGGCCCCGCCCCGTCTCGTCGCGGAGGTTCACGGGACGTGTAGTACACTGCGCTGCCACTCCTGCGCTTCCCCACCCCCACGACCGAACCAAGCTTCGCGAACGCCCTCCCAGCTCCCTCGGGCCTGACTTCCGGTTTCTTGCGCCGCCCTGGCGCCGAGCCCGCGGACGGTGGCAGCCCCTTTTCCGGCTGAGAGCTGATCCACCCTTTCAGTCCGTAGCCGCAGAGCTTCCCCTCCCGCCGGCCTGTGCTGGTCCCAACGGCGGGCCTGGGTCTCGCGCGCGTATTGCTGGGTAACGGGCCTTCTCCCGCGTCTGCCGGGCTCCTCCTGCCTCCTCTCGCCCCTCCTTCCAGAACGTCCAGGGCTCCTGCCGAGTTAGAAGACATGGGATTCCCTCCGCGGCGCACCCCGAGCAGCTCCCTTCTCTGTGGAAGCGGCGGCGTCTTCGAAGAAACCGGAAGCCCGTGGTGACCCCTGGCGACCTGGTTTGTTTTCGGTCCGTTTCCAAACACTAAGGAATCGAAACTCGGCGGCCTTGGGGGCGGCCCTACGTAGCCTGGCTTCTGGGTGAGTGACTCGCCAGGGCCGGGTGGAGGATAGGGATGCGGGCAGTGCCGCGGCCAACCTCCGTTGCTGTTGCTGGTCGAAAGAGACACGTCATTTTTCTCACTCCCTCCCGCGCCCCCTACTTTGACTAGGGAGCGGCCCACTCCTGGGCATCCCTTTCTTTCTCCCGTTACCCCCACACCCCAGCTGTCCAGGCCCTTCTTGGTTATTCACTTTACTTAGCTAATTGCTCCTTTTCTTTCCGTACTCTTACTGGGACGTCTTCAGTTCTTTTTCATTCATTGGGACTACATTTGTATCGGAAAGAAAAGAGGGACATGGTTCTAGGACGGTACTCCCTGGGCATCTGAGTAGTGAATATCGACCCCCTGCACTTGATCGAGGGCTAACAGGTATTCGTCGTTTCTCCGATGTCTAACATGTATACGGTATTCAGTCCAGCCTTCAGCTGTTTGTTGAGTGACTACTACTACGTGCAAGGTAGGCTAACACCCTCTACCCACAAGAAATCCCAGTACTCGAAAGCGAAGTAAAATACCCACGAAAACTCCAGTACAAATCAAACCTTCATTTGCTCCAGGACGTAATGCAAATTTGCTAAGGTGATCAAGGACAGACGTAACAGGATTAAAATTGACCCTTGCCCCTTAAGTATAGAAGACATTTTGGTTTTTAATTTGAAATTTCAAATTGGGTTGAGCAAGATCTCAAGGCACAATTTCATTTCTCTAAAAACGCCTTATCTCATTGCCGAATCTTGTGATCATTTCATCATCTGTAAATTGAGAGCAGTGCATCCTTTACAGGGTATTTACAAAATTTTAATGTGATATTGTTTGTAAGTGAGATATCATATGCAATTAGAAGGTTTTAGTATTAAAGAGACAGCATAACATAATGGGAAATGACGCTTGATTAGGTCAGAACACCAGTACCTGAATGCAGATTTTTCCACACTTGACAGTAAGAGGCAAAACTACTTCCTCATTTTCCTTATCTCTGAAATGGGGGTAATACATACTCTAAGGCACCAAAGCATAGTTTCTAAGAGTTCTGCTGGCTCTGGAGTCAGCTGCCTGATTTTCATTTCTGGCTCCTCTAATTTCTAATGTTTTGATGTCTCAATTTCTCCACCTGTAATATGAGGAGATTCTTTACAACCTCAGAGGTATTACATAGATTTACTGAATCCTTATGAAGATCATTTCTCTAAAAGGATTTACTGAATCTTTGTAAGATCATTTCTCTAAAAGGTGAAGCACACTGCTTGGTGTACCATAAACGCTTGGCTACTATTACCAATGCAGGTCCTTGTCCTGATTATTAAGTAAAATGATGAAGTTTTTTTAATAATCCGTGAAGTAATAGAACCAATCTTTTTTCTTTTTTATTGCACTTGTATTCAGAATCCAAGTATGGTTGTCTTATCACTGTTAGAAAATAATTATCAATAACACCAGTAACATTGAATGTATAGTAGGTGCCCAGTTGCGTTAGAGGTATTACTGTATGAAAGGAATGAAAAGTAGACTGCTTTTCATACCTATGCTAACTCTGGAAGAGTCCTATGTTTCCATGGCAATGCATACTCATTTCTAGACTAATGCAGTTTGTTGGATAACTCAGTGAGGGTCATAAAAATTAAGTTGGAGTTTTTCTTCTTATTGTATATCTAATGCTGAGTACATTTTTGGACATTTATTGAATTACAGGGCATTTTATTGCTAATGTACACAGACTAAGCGATGATGTCTTGAAAAGAGGTACTTGATGACCCTTTTTTATAAACTAGTTAGGCTATTTCTGCCCCTCTTTGATTACAGACAGAGAAAGAGAAGTAAGCATTGGTCTGTTGATCTTCATAAGCCTTAATCCTTGCTGCATAGTATTTTGACTGATTGTATGAAATGGGTATGGGAATATCCTAGCTTTTCAGAGGTAGAAAGGTGATGAAAATTCTAAATATGATTTACTTCAAGAGGCAATGTAAAGTACAGAACCTACCATATAGGCCTTGATTCAAACTTCAGTTTTGTCACATACTGCTGGTGTGAATATAGGCAGTTTACCTCGCTTCTTTGAGCTTCAGTTTCCTCATTTATCGTGGTGCCAATACCTTTCTAGCCAAATTTGGTGTGTATTTGAGATAATGTGTGTACCATACCTTTTAGGCAGTTCCTGGCATAAATGTGAATTCCCTTCTCTCTGTTTAGGTTGCCATTATTCTGTATTCATATTAAACTGTTGCCTTCACAGTTTAGTAAGGTGGTATCTTAGTGATGTAGTCTAACCCTGTCATTCTATAGGTGGAAAAATTTTGATCTGGAGAGGTAAAATGAATTAAACTATTAATCAGGGTAGTAAATCCTAGACTAGAATCTGTGTTTCTGAATCCTGGGCAAGTGTTCTTTTTGATACAGTTATTCCTTGTCCATATTCTTCTTAGGATAACCAGAATCCCTTTTGTATTGCCTCTCCGAATGTTGTATTAAGAGCATTGACTTAGAAGACAGCTTAATTGGGTTCACATCTCAGCTTTGCCACTGATTAGTTGTGTAGCTATAGGTAAGGTATTTAACTTTTCTAAGACTTCGTTCATAACTTCGGATAATAGTACTTACCTAAGTGGTAGAAAAATGCATGTGAAAGCATTAATGACTGGCAAATGTTAAGTGATCAATAAATGGCAGATATAAAGATGATGAAATATGATAGGATAATCTTATTTATTCCTAGAAGAAAGACCAGTCTGATACCAGCAGATAAGTTTTCTAGTATCCCAAACCTTGATGTATGTAGCATATTAACAACTGAAAGTTCTCTCAGTATTGATTGCAATGATGAAGGCTAAAATTTAAGATCCTTTAAAATAATTCTAATAAATAATATTTGAATCTTTTTTTTCCTGTGTTTCTCCCCAAGCTCCAGGTACTGGTGTTCTCATTTCTACCTATTTTATCTGACAAATTGTGCCCTTTCTCCATTATCATTATTGGGAATTTCATTGTTCTCAAAAATAATTGTCAACAGCGTTTACCTCAGTCTTTTCTAATTCTCTTTTTATATTTAAGCAAACCTCTAAAGAGAAACAAAATTTAATTGCCAAATATATGAAATATTTGCATGACTACATATATTTTCCTGTAAACATGTTTTATTTAACCCCCCATTATATTGTGATGAGATGATGAATGTGAAATTACTTTCTATAATATTAAAAGTAAAATCTTAATGCAAAAGTTAAAGGGTGTTTACTAATTCATAACATAGAACTGTCCATGCCCATGAACGTTCAAGGATAGTAATGTAAACAAAGGTTTATTATTTTAAGAAAATTTAAATTGTGATAAAACTAGACAATGTTAAGTGTCTCCAAATGTTAAATGGTATAACTAGCTTGGTCTAGTTTGTCAAACAGAATAATAGCCAGTTATACTTTTACCATTTATCTAGAAAATCAAACTTCATGGGCCAACTGATTTGTATACACACACAGAGCCATTTCGTCGTTATCTAAAGTGTATAAAACTGAATCTTTATTATGAGGCAGATTACCACAGCTCCCTTTACTTCTCTGTAGAAATATGTTTTATGGAGGATGCTTGCATAGCAATAAAACCAAAGGCTACACATAGCCTACTTTGTTACTTTGCTAACAGTTTTCCTTTCATTATATTAATAAATATAATGGCATATCTGCCTTGTATTGTTTCCTTTTTAAGATCTCACTTTCCCTGGCCTTGTAGCTTTTACTCTCCATATTGATATGATACTACTAATAAATACTATCATATTAGTCTATACAAACCAGACTAATATGATAAGTATTAATATTCTCATACTTGTGATTTCATGTTTATTTTTGCAGGGATAGAAATTAAAATTTTAATTATCCATTTTATGTCAAATTTAAATGACAGTTATTTTAGAACAATAAAAGTTGATACATATCTGTGGTGCTAGCAGATTGTATGCTTTAATATGTGGCTATTTCTTAACATAAGTTTTAGGACAGAGAAGCAATTTGATGCTGCTTTTCAGCATATTCTAAGTAATGTTTATAGTATATAGAATAATGGTATAAAACTTGAAAAAATCTTTTTATGCCATTGTTTTCTTACGGAGACAACATATATGCAACTTTTGATTTACAAATAAAATGGCAACAGATATCAATAGGTAAACCAGTCTGACTACTCATACTGTCTTAAAAATGACCGGCTATCATGTTGTATAAAATGTGACATTATTGGCTAGGCACCGTGGCTTATGCCTGTAATCTGAGCACTTGGTGGGAGGCAGAAAAGGATGGATCACAAGGTCAGAATATCGAGACCATCCTGGCCAACATGGTGAAACCCCATCTGTATTAAAAATACAAAAAAAGTAGCTTGGTATAATGGTGTGCACCTGTAGTCCCAACTACTCGGGAGGCTGAGGTAGGAGAATCGCTTGAACCCGGGAGGTGAAGGTTGCAGTGAGCCAAGATCACGCCACTGCATTCCAGCCTGGAGACAGATTGGGACTCCGTCTCAAAAAAAAAAAAAATGACATTATTATATAAATATACCTTCTTCCATATAAAGTACTTTTGTAAGCCTTCTGAGGGGTTCCTGGTTTTGTAGGAGTGTAAGGTTTTGTAAAAGATTCATTAGGGAGGGGAAAATATTAATAGCTCAGGCTCTAAAATCCAAGTCCTGTTTCATACTAATTATGTGATACTGGCTGAGCTTCATTACCTTTCTAGGTCCCAGTTTTCTCATCTGTGAGATGAGTTTGATAAGATTTTGCACCTCATAGGATAGTCTTCAGAATTAAATGGGATGATGTTTGTAAACATTTAGCATAATGCTAAGTAGTTTATCTGATTGTGAATTTTTAAAAAAATCAACATGTGTAAGTATTCACACCCTTTAATCATGTCCAGGCCTATCTTTTTAAAAATCAACAGAATAAGCACCAAAATCCATAGTGTCTCTATCAGGAAGGACCATCTCAGTTTGTCTCCATTCTGTTTTTTTAATCTCACCTCCTTCCACTCCCCTTCTCAACCTCTTTCCCCACACTTAGATCTTTGAACTTGTTCCCTCTGCTGGAAGTTAGCAAACTCTAAAGGTGTAAGTACAGTAAGTACAATTCAATGAAAATAATCATCCTCTTTTAAGGTACCCTCATTTAAGGGTACAGTGTTAAGAGACATTTGCTCTTTTGTGGTATCTTCTTTGAAAACCACTTCTTCTCCCCATCCCTCAGACCTCCCATAGTATTTTGTATTGTTTCAAATGTATTGCCTACCTTTATGGTATAATAATAATTTTTCTGCACAACTCTGCCTCTCACTCTGGGTTTTCCTTGCTGTGTAAATGATTGTTTCATGATAAAAAGGAACAAATAAATCACAGCTGAGCTAATTAGAACTTTGCATAAAACAAAAGTGCATGAGCCTTGATCCTTAAAATACACAAACTGCAGGATATTTGTTTTTTACTTTGTAGGGCAGTTTGTGTTATTTCTTGTTTTCAGCTGTCTTTGGAAAAAGTACACATCAAATAAATCCTGCCCATTGGGTGATTATTAAATTATTTAAGTCAAATGTCTACTATGGACACAATTTTACCTCTCCTTAAACTAGACTGCATTCTACCACTTACCTAGCCATCTATGCTTATTTTACTTCTACTTTTAAGGGGTGTGTGTGTAAGAGTCTTATATGAAGATATATATGCATACTTTCAATTTGCAACATGGGAATAACCTGTACTTTTCTTCTGAAAGGAAATAATGAGAGTTTCAGCCAGCAGGAGCGTGACTAGAATGATGTTTGCTCTTATTAAGATACTGAAAAGTAAACTCTTTTAGAGGAAAAAAATCTAAACTCTTCATCATTAGGAGGAAATGCAGCTTGCATCAGAAGCAGCATGAGTTACTTATGATTCTGAGAATCTGCCACTTTTTTGGTATACTATAGGTAGCATAATCTATTCTTGTTCTTGAAAAACTGGGAAAGTTTGTACCTTAAGAGTGGAGTTGTCCTGTATGTTTAGAAAATGTTAAATTGGTGTTGGTGAAGATTGACTAGAAGGCAGGTTTCACCTACTCAAGACTTGTAGTTTACATTTGTTTTTATCTGCCTTTCATGCAATGCTAGGTACAGATTGCTGAGATGCTCCCAACTCTTCCTTTGGTTGACAACAATTGGAAGTTTTTAATTGTACAATTAGAAAAGCAAAATACTAACCTTTTGTTAGTATTCGTGTGGTCTGAAATAAGGCAAAAGGAATATTATAGGCAGTAGTTGGCACAAGGAAGGAGATTAGACATTTTGGAACTTTTGTACTTTTTCTAAAGACATAGTGAAACATGGGTTTGAAATATGGCTGTAATTAAATTGTTTGTGTTTATATCTCAACTCTCCACTTACTATTTTTCTTTTTTTTTTTTTTTTTGGAGACAGAGGCTTGCCCTGTCACCCAGGCTGGAGTGCAGTGGCATGATCTCAGCTCACTGTAACCTCCCCTTCCTGGGTTCAAGCAATTCTCCTGCTTCAGCCTCCCAAGTAGCTGGGATTACAGGTGTGCGCCACCACATCCAGCTAACGTTTTGTATCTTTAGTAGAGATGGGGTTTCAGTTTCACCATGTTGTCCAGGATGGTCTCGAACTCCTGACCTCATGATCTGCCCACCTTGTCCTCCCAAAGTGCTGGGATTACAGGTATGAGCCACTGTGCCCAGCCCTATGTTACTTTGGAAAAAGTACTTAAATTCCTCCTACCTCAGTTTCTTAATCTAATGTTCTTGAACAGTGACTGATATTAGTAACCAAATTTTATTTCAAGCAAGGGATAGTTTAAAAACTCACTTTCTAGTAATAATTACTGACCTAAGATACATGACATTCAATTGATAATCTTTATTTAGAATGCAGTATCTAGTGTTTTATTTTAAACTAAAAAATATTTAAAAGGACTTTTTAGGTTCTCCTGCATGATCTGAAGTCCCTCTTACCCTGTTTTTCTCAGGAGTTCTTAAAAGGTTTTAGCCACAGTTTGTCCTTCCATCATGTTTTTCAGGAACGTAACTCTCAGAGAAGTAATGCTGAACCTAACAGCAAAAGTAGATGTACAGAGCAAGTCAATTTTTCATTAAATAATGAAGGTAACTAGCTTCTTCTCTTAGGTTTTGGAGTCAGAGTTTGATTTGAATCCTACTCTACCCACTCTTCATTCAGCAATCAGTATTTATTGAGCAACTTCTACATAGTGGTGAGTTGAGGACACAATGATGCGCAAAACAGACATAGGCTCTGCCCTCACAGAGTTTAACGTTCTTCTAGATTTAACTGGGCTAATTCAACTTTCTAAGACCTACCTATAAAATGTAGATAATACCTACATCATAGAATTGTTTAGATGATTAAAAGAGATAGTACTATAAGAATGTGTAGTGCATGATAGTGGGACATAATGGACACCCAAATGTTAATTTATTTGTCTTCTGTTCTGAATATACAACAAACATAACCAATTACTGGTATGGAAAGAATATAGTAGAGTATGCATTCAGATTTCTATAATATTAATACATTGTAATGAATTATACTCAAAGAATTTTTGAAAATTTATAAATTGAAAAGCTATAAAACTTGTAATAATAGGTCTAAGTGGAAATGTTAAGGGAAGAAATATTTGGGGATAAATATTTTTTGAAATTTTGACTGTTTTAATGGAAAGTGATATTTCAGATTTTTATAAAATGTATTAATAATTATGGTTTTAAATGCTTCATAGATACCATCTTATTTAATATTCTTAAGACTTTATGAGGTTTTTGCTATTATTTCTTATACTTTATAAATCAGAAAACTGAGTCATAGAGGTTAAGCAACTTGCCCAAAGTCAGGCAGACACTAAATGGTAGAGTTTAGAATGCAACCCACACAGTCTGGTTTTTTAAACATTGTTTTAGTATTTACATTATTCTAACTATAACTTTTTTTCCTTTTCACTTACTCAGTGAGACATTTGTCATTCATATTTTTTCTTTTAAACAGCTGTCATGGATGCACTGGTAGAAGATGATATCTGCATTCTGAATCATGAAAAAGCCCATAAGAGAGATACAGTGGCTCCAGTTTCAATATATTCAGGAGATGAATCTGTTGCTTCTCATTTTGCTCTTGTCACTGCATATGAAGACATCAAAAAACGACTTAAGGATTCAGAGAAAGAGAACTCTTTGTTAAAGAAAAGAATAAGATTTTTGGAAGAAAAGGTAATTTTGTCTTTTACCTTCATTGTGTTTTGTGACATAAGGGATAATTCAAACTATTTGAAATTTTGAATACTTTTTGTCCTCTCTTCTGTGGTTCTGGACGTTATACTTACCATCTTGTGTTTCACATACCATGTACTCGATGAATATTTATAGGAGAGGATTTAACAACTTGGAGTTATAGTCCAAATATTTTCCTTTCTTTTTCAGGTTTACTTACCTTCGTAGCTGTGTATATTTTATTCAGAATTTTCAAATCTGGGCAAAAATAAAATGATATACCACAAAGGAAATTAAGTGTCAAAGGAGGAAGCTTCTGGAACATTGTTCCAGCAGGTTTAATAATATCTTTACCAGGCCTGAAATCTTTACCTCAGTATTCTTTCTCTTTTATTCTTTAACAGATGTAATAGGAATAATGCTTTCAACTGATGAATTAATATTTTCTGTTTACCTTTCCATGTATAATTGTGACACACCTAACTGCTATAGAATATGTAAGTAAAGTAGCTGATTCAATATGAAGTAGCAGTCTACTTGGCTTTATGTATGGGGAATCTTCTTTAGTTATCCTTTTATTTTTGAGTTTTAAAAGTTTTAACTTATCTTAGTTTATATTATTTCAGCTCAGATCAGAGCATTTTTATTCTACAAAGAGCAGCTACCACCAAGGGTAAACAATGAGTTGTCCTGTGTAATGGAAGTTAATTATCCAAGGAAATCAATTATGCTATATAAAAAAACTTGAAGATGGGGCTTGGTAGAGTTTGATTCATTTTGGTGGGAAATAAGAGGAAAGGAGTCAGCTGTAAAAATAATTATAATTTCTTTGTATTCATATGAATTATTTTTACTTTAATGTAAATTTGCAACATACTGGGATACAGTGAGAGAAGGTAACATTTTGGAGCTCATAGCTTTGTTTTAAAGTTTAATAGAAAAATGGGATTTTATGTATAGTTAACATTGGAAATATTTCTGTACTTTGTGACCAACAATCCTGTTAGTTCCTATTCTCTAATATAAAGGATTTAATGAATTAGCACACACATCTATTTCTTAAAAAGTCAAGTATGCCTTGGCTGGGTGCAGTGGCTCACACCTGTAATCCAAGCACTTTGGGAGGCTGAGACAGGTGGGTCGCCTGAGGTCAGAAGTCCGAGACCAGACTGGCCAATGTGGTGAAACCCCATCTCTAATAAAAACACAAAAATTAGCAGAGCGTGGTGGTGTGCACCTGTAATGCCAGCTACTCGGAAGGCTAAGGCAGGACAATTGCTTGAGTCTGGGAGGCAGAGGTTGCAGTGATCTGAGATCACCCCATTGCACTCCAGCCTAGGCGTGCAATGAATCAGGTAATTATCCTAACTACCTGATTCATTTTCCCACCAAAATTTACCAGGTAGTTATGATAATTTAATGTTATAAAACAGATACCATGAATTATAAAATACTGTTACGTAAAAGCATAGAAAGCTCAAAAAATACTCTGTACATTTTTGCTTTCTTAATCAGTAAAGATTAATTGTGTGGAAATGAAATACTGAATGAATCCAGGCTTTATCCCTATACTACCACAATTGAAATAAGATACAGAGCCATCAGAACACTGACTTATTTTTTATCTGTAGAATACTCTCTTAAGCTTTCTCTTCTAATTTCATACCATTAGCTAATAGCTCGATTTGATGAAGAAACAAGTTCTGTGGGACGGGAACAAGTAAATAAGGCCTATCATGCATATCGAGAGGTTTGCATTGATAGAGATAATTTGAAGAGCAAACTGGACAAAATGGTAAGTTGATTTGAAAATAATTACATGTGTATTTTGGAAATTAATTTTCTCCTTCACGAAATTTAAAAATAGAAGTTAAATATTTATATTTAGTAATTAAAATTTTATATACATGTTCAACGCAAAATGGAAATTTTAATAATATTTTAACTTATTTCTATATAAAATATTTAGTATGTAATGATGTTTAGGACTTAAATACATCTAACACCACTGACTTATTTTGAAAAATTATGACATGGTAGATTTAGTCATTTTTTTTAAGCCAGTGAATAATAATGTCCTAAATTAGAAAAAGAATAAAAGAGATTACTGAGAAACTGAGTTCATTTTCTCACCTTGCTTTTAAAGACAAGAATGGGGTTTTTTTTTTTATATCTACCTGAAAATTACAGTATAATACCAACCTGTAGATTTTATTGAATGTAATTTGGCATTTTCCCCGCTTAACTAGAATAAAGACAACTCTGAATCTTTGAAAGTATTGAATGAACAGCTACAATCTAAAGAAGTAGAACTCCTTCAGCTGAGGACAGAGGTGGAAACTCAGCAGGGTATGCCAGTTACTTGTTACAAATATTCTATCAGAATTAATATATTTTTCCATTTATTTGTAATATCGATTAACAATTTTCTGTACTCATGCTGATTTTTTTTTAATTTTTATGTTTATGTTACTTTCTCTCTTCTACCTTCACATATATCAACTTCCTTTAATTTTTCCTTAGTTATACATTTTACTTTTCTTAGAGAAAATGTGATGGTTTTTATTCAGGACTAGTTTGTGATGAAGTAGAGGAAGAAAGGAATAGAAGCCCAGAAGCAAGAAGTAGAAGTCAAAACAACTAGCCCACTCGTCCTGGCTTCTTTTTCTTACTCAACGTCTTGCCCACAGTTAAACACACTGCTGTGGAGTCATTACAATTTCTTTTTCTTACTGAAAGTTGTTAAAAGGTGCAGATGAAATATTGGGGTAGAAAGTTTGATCTGGGGCTTATGGATAAATAGCCTGTTCCCATGAATATTCTGAGGCAAGCTAAAGAGTGGGCCTCTGAGAGACTTTGATAGGAGATTGAGATACAATCTCTTAGCGTAGCTGGTTGGGGTTTTTTGTAGCAAGAGAGACTGAGGTACTAAGTAAGTAATAAAGCAGTATCCAGTTGTATTGAGTTTCTGCAGTGGAATGTTTAAGGATAAAATTGTTTTGACATCATGTTCTGGGCTCATTGGTCAAACTTCATACTCTGAGAGAACTAGATGGAATGATTAGCTGAGCCTCAGTTTATTATTTTCATCACTGTCTTAACCTTGACTTATGCAAAATATTAATCTGTCTGCAATTTTAGCATATGCTTGATTTTGGGATAGTTGTCTTTAGAAATTCTAAAACAAGATTCCTAGATTTCTTATTCTCCTTAGCATAGATCTTTGAAAGTATTAATAATTACTGTTTTTTAAAACCTATTGATGGTATATGTTTTATGTTAGTTTTTCTATTATCTAGATTTTACCAGAATAACCTTTTTAAGAATTGCAATCAATGTAGAAGGAAAAGATAACAATTTCAATGTCCATCCTTTTTGTAGTGATGAGGAATTTAAATCCACCTTCATCAAACTGGGAGGTGGAAAAGTTGAGCTGTGACCTGAAGATCCATGGTTTAGAACAAGAACTGGAACTGATGAGGAAAGAATGTAATGATCTCAAAATAGAACTACGGAAAGCCAAACAAATGGTATTACAGAATTATTAAATTGAGAAATTCAGTATTCTTTGTGCATCATATGTAGGATTTATAACTCAGTATGTGTTTAAACCATAGAGTCAACATAAATTGTAATTACTTAGAGAATATTCTATTCCTTGAAAACATTGTGTTTATCTACCTCTTTAAGCATTTCTGCTAAAATTTGACAGGCCATATACTTTTAGTCTGTTCCAAAACTATACAATTTGGTTTTTTTAAAGGTTGATTAATAAGCTTGTGAGTTTATATAACTGTTGTTTCAGACTCCCTTTCCTTCATTTTCCTTAAGTTATTTTTTTCTCTGTAAAGTTTAAAGAGAACTCAGGTTTTAAGTCCTATTTTATTTTACTTAATAATTTCATTAATTTAGATATAAGGGACAACTCGATTTTTGGAATTAAAAAAACATGACCAACAAAGAAAAGGTAACAGAGTGCTTATTTTCAGAACACTAATACTTTCGGGGCATCTTTACCAGCAAATAGCTGAGAATTCAAGAATTGGAAAAAATAACAAAAACCTACCAACTTGCTGGAGTGTGGTTAGCCTGAAGTCATCCACTAAAAGAAGCTGCCTCTTAGGTCCTCACCAAGAGTCTGTGCGCCCAGTATTTTACATCGGGTTCTAAAAAGCTTGGACCTATATTTTCAGATGTCATGAGAGAGCTGAGATTAAAAGAAGAAATGATAAAGAAGCAGGGAAGTGTGAGAGCAGTGCACCAAATGCAGATTTTAAATAGCTATTACAAGAAATTGAAAAGCTTAGTAGTCTGGAGCAAATAGCCATTTTATGCATTTACGTATCTCAGCTAAGGTATATAATTGTTTCTCCAGTCAACCATTTTGCCCACCAAAGCATTTTAACACTATTGAGGAACTGTGTTTCTTATTCCTTGTCCCTTTGGGATGCCACCACTTGAAAGGGGAACTCCATCCCCTACTTCCTGACTACTTGGCAGATTCTGCCCTGAATCTCAAGTGTTCTTAGATGGAGCTGATATTTCTTTTTTCTGTAATGTAGTTTTTATGAGAGGTGGCCACTCGATAATGAGCCAGATACTGAGAATAATAGAGCATTCTGCCTAGTCCTTGATCAAGTGAATTCCTCTGAACTGGGCAATGAGAACTCACTTTGGCACCTCCATTCCTGATAAAAGGGAAACACTACAAAAATTACTGTCAACTCTTGTTAGAGCCAAAGTGGTTTTTCTCCTACTTGACATACAAAGTTGATTTTCCAGGTTTGAACTTGTGGCCACACACCACAATTCCTTCAGAGACTCAGCATCCTGTTCCATAGCCCAGTTGCCATCACCACTGAGAAGCCTCTTTTCAAAGGACATGCTTACAAGAAAAGATCTGCACCTTGAAGTTCTCAATTCTAATTGCCAGAATTTATATTCTATTTGAAAAGAAGTAATTCGATAGCTTTTTGTTGTACTGTAGGAAGCAGTACCATGAAATCGAAAACTTAGCTCATAATTGTGGTGTTGCTTATTAGCTGTAACATTCAGGATACCATTTTACTTTTTGGAAGTTGTTTTCTATAAAATAGACATTAAATACCTTTTTTCATGAAGACTAGAGTATATAAAGCACGTTAGCGTAGTGGCCAATATATAGTATGTTCAGTAAGTAAATGCTTTTTTTTAAAAACTTGAGAGTAATCCAGAAGGGCAGTGCCTTTAGGTTTTTATGTGTGTTGAAATTTCTGTTCTTAATATTTCAGTTACTCTTTTCCACTAGATGGTGCTAGGGAATAAATTTGCTTTTAGTTTAAATTCATCTATCATAAGTGACCAAATCACAGAAACAGACTTTTAGAGGTAGAAAAAACTTTAGAAATCACTTTTCTTTAACTGATGACTAAGTCAAATATGAGAGACAAGAAACTTTTAACAGTTGAACATGAGATAAGAGAGGAATATTGAAAAAGAAATATTTACAACATGGTCCCCACCTTCACAGGTATTTATTTAGGGGTAGGGTAAAAAAGGTTCACAGCTAAAATAAATGAACCTAGAAAAGGAAGAGTGGAAATACCAGTTCATCAGGGGTTCCAAGTTGAAATTGTGATACTGTGAGATGCGTACTTTCAAATCTTGTTTCAATGATGTTGCTGACCAGAGTCCTCTTAGATACAGGAATCTGAGAAGTAGTCAAGGACAGAAATTTATGTTCACATTACTCTAGCCATATTAACACATTTTTTTTACGATGGTATTTTCAGTGAAACATTTTATAAAACCTTCTGAAGCATGTAATAGCATCCTACATGGATATAATAGTGTTTTTTTGTTTTGGTGGTTTTTTTTTTAAGTATTTCGTTAGGGAACTCAGTTCATTAATATTTGATGTTAGTGATGTTCTAGGGACAGTTCCACTATAGGCCTTTTAGACTTTATGTGTCCCCCAATATTCCAGCCATTTGTATTCAGAACAGTTGATCCTGTGAGAAATACAGACTCTAAGGCCAAAGATTTAAGAGAGATACTTGATCAGTAAAATGAAGTTGGTTTAAAAGATGTCTAAAGTCTCTGATAATAGTAGCCCAGTTAGAGATTCACAATGTGCTGTAGGATATTAAAGGTTCTCCTGTAGTACAGAAACCTATATAACTTGAACATTGTTTACCAAGATTTCGTAGCCATGGGCCTCTCCTTATATGAAACTCCCAACATCATATGGCACTAGTTGGTGAACAGATCCATTACCACCTTTAGGACATGGCAGATCGATTACTAGCCAAGAAAAGGGTCTTTAAATACTAGATATAGTCCCTATGAGTTTACTGCTGATGTACATTAGAGTGTGAATTGTTAGATAGTAGCTGGAAAAGCATTTTTCCACTCAGACTGTCAAATTTTCTTGTATTATTGGCTTTAAAAACGAGGACGGTTTTCAATGAACATATATGCCTAAGTATATACTAATTTTTAAAAAAAATTTTAATTGGAGATACAAAGATACTAAAAGTGATCTGATCAGATTCTTTCATTTCCTGTAAGGAACGGGAAAAACAAGGTCCAAGGATATGTGTCTTGTTAGTAGTCAAACCTCCCCTGACCTGTGGGCCAGTTCTGTTTCCCCTCTCCATAGGGCTCCCTAAGATTTAACGTAACTGTTTATCAAAATCAGAGATCCAGAAAGGTTTTAACTCCTGTAAGATGAGGCATTTTTCACATTTTACTCTGAAGTTTAGAGTACTCATGAAGTCCTTATGTTTCACTGTAAAATGTGTAATTTAGATTGTATTGGTAAGAAATTATAAAATTAAATTTTGTATTCTGAGCTTATACTGGCCTCTTCTGCCAGTAGAATTAGTACCTGTGATAATCATTTTTATTTGTTACAAACCCTTATATGAGAATGCATTGCAAACAAATGTTACAGAGTTGTCTCAAACATATTAAGTCCATTTAAAAATATCTTCTGAAGATTCTTTCTGTCATATCTGCAACCTAAATAAACTACTAAAACTTGAAAGTATCTAGGGACTTTATGATGTCCTTGCCAGGTCATTTTTAATCCATGCGGAAGGAGGAAATGTATACTGATATTTTAAAACAGTAACCTGTTAAAATTCTGGTACATTTTTGATTATAGTACGAAAAAGTAAAATACCAAAAACTTCCATTTTCCCATAGAATTCATTCAGCTGTACCATAAATAGAAATTTGATAAATGTGTAATACTTTTTTGAATATAGACTTCAGATTGGTGTCTTTAGAAATATACTGTAAGATTACAAGGTCTTTTACAAAATGAGAGCAATTTTATTTTTTTAAAGAAAATTAAAGCATTAATACTTTAAACCATTGGAAGTGATTTAGAGATATTTTTGTAGATTGAAGATATTTTATTAAAATTGAGTATAAAATCTAATTTTATACTCTACCATTATAGATATATTCTATAAAACCTGAAACATGTCTCTGGTAATAAAGAACTGAGACTAAATAAAATGTAAAAGTTATAACTTTTAAACTTCTTTTTTTTAAAAAAACAAATGACAGGATCCACATCAGGAAGACAATCTGAAGAGCAGAGATCTCCAAAAACTAAGCATTTCAAGGTATGACCATTCTTCAGCATTAAAATAATACATTGTTCTTTTCCATAAATCACTTTGTGTAGGTCCTTAGATTTCTTTTATGACTTAACCTTAAAATGAATGGATGTTGTTTGGATACTGAGTATAACCTCTGATCACAATATATTTATAAAAGAAAATTTAATTGTTACTTAACAACAGCTTTGAATTTAAGTAGTGGAAAAATGAGATGCCTTAAACTCTCTGAATATTCAGTAGTAATTTAGGTATGATTTTAGGGAACTAGGTATGTGAAAGTATTCTGTAATACTGAATTTGTACATAGAAGAATTATTAATTATGTATGTATAATAACATTCCTTTTACTTAAGGATATACTTGGCCAGTGTTAGTCTTTGGGATAGAATGAAATTTTTTTTTTTTTTTTAAATTTGAGACAGGGTCTCTAGCGCAGCCTGGAGTGCAGTGGCACAATCATGGGATAGCATGAATTTCGAGGACTGTTCCCTCTTCGCATAAGAATAGAAGTAGCCATCAGAGTTTATATACTTTTTCAACCCATTTTCCTCAAATACGTATCATTTTTACTTAAGTAACTTCAGTTCTGTGTTTTAAATGATCTAATAATTGTTGTTTCTACTATGTTAAGATAGCCTTTCTACATTGTTACCCTCCACCCAATAAAAATACTGATCTGACTTCATTGTTTGATCATTTGGCTTCCAAAGTTTACTGACTTAAGTAAATAATGTGAATCATTTCAGGCCAGTTCCTATCAAAAACCTGCTTGAGAGAAATCAATTAGGAAAAACAATTTGAGAAAATGACATGTAGCTACTCTTCTAGATTAGGGGTTGACAGACTTTTTCTATAAAGTGCCAGCAGTAACTGTTCTATTAGACTTTGTGAGCTGGCAGTACAGTCTCTGTTGAAGTTATTTAACTCTGCCATTTGAACAGTACTTCAGTTATGCCCTAGAATTTTATCTAAGTTCACTGAAAGGAAACTTGCTGTTTTTTTGAAAAATGTGTCATATAGTATCCATGTAAACTATTTCTTAAAATTATCTTGTCAGTTATCTTCTCCTGTTAACCTAGGCTTCCCCTTATTTTTCTGTATTTGTCATTTTTATAAGCCACTTCAAATCAGTTTAGAAAGAAGTAGACAATGAATAAATATAATCAGAAGAGATTAAATACAGTAGCTATATAAATAGTACATTGGAAGTATGTGCTATAGAATGGGATTTCTGCTTTCCTTCATGGGAGATTGCATAATTTGGATCACATCCACTAAGAATTTCTTGAAAACCTGACTCCCCAAAACAATACCTGTTTGAAGGCATTAGGTAACCGACAAAATACTGAAGAATCTCTGTGCCAGGATTTGGGGAAAGTTGATGTCCCAAGGAGATGATTCCGTTTTCAAGGCTGCAAAGCTCTAATTGTGGTTCCAGAGTGTAGTTTCAGTTATTTAAAGCTCAGTATCAATTCAGAGGACAGTTTTTAGAAAGAATTGCCTTAAATTCGATTTAAAAGTTACTTTGTGTTAAAGCCATACTAACAGTATGTATGTAAAGAATTGTGTAATTACAGTATGTCCCAGTGGCTCTCTCAGTGCTCAGATATACTTGTGTTTTTTTGCGAATTGGTTTGCATTTGTATCACATAGACAGTGTGAACTGCAAAACTGATTAGGTTTCTCTCTTTGGTTATGTACTAGAAAACTTAGAACCAAATTTGTGGCCTACTGTTCGTAAACTTTTATCATGCATTTTTATGTTAGCTTCATTCTCCACTGCATTCTGTTTTGTTTTGTATTTTTCACCTCATCATTTCCGTCTATTTCCAGTTTATGTTCTTGTGTTTTGTTAATCTTTTTAAGTTACATCATCCACTTTTAAGAGGAACAATTCAGATGACAGATTAGTTTACTATATTGGAAAAAGTACATAGGGATATTTCCATAAAACCATTAACTAAAGGTTTGGATATATTTAAGGAATATTTTCCAGTTATTTGGATAACTTCCTTTTTTGTATTTCCTCTATCATACTGCCAGGCAAATGAGGTAGTATACTGTTTCCCTAAGACAGAGTGAACCTTTTAATTACTGGAGGCCTTTTATGTGATACTCATTGTGTAAAACATCATTTAACAATAATAGCCCTGTCAGAAATTTAACCAGTGTCCTGCCAGGTGTCCTGTTTTGATTTTGGCTTTAGGTTGATGGCTTCAGTTTTTAAACCAGATCTAGGTGTAGAGTCGCTGTACTTCTTTCACTCATCATCTGTAAACTTACATTGTGGAACTATATTACCGATGACTTCCTAAAATGTGAATTCCAGGTTTAGAAAATGCAGATTAGGTTAGTGTATTTCAAGTATTTTTGTGCTTTTTAGTGACACAAAATTTTATGAGTTACGATAAGCATTTAAAAAACATGGAATAAGTCAGAATAGAACATACCAATCAATACCAGAGTGCATTACACACAATAAAGGTAAGTATGGTTTCTTATAACTTATTTTCTTTGGGTTGCAGTATAGAATGATTATTGCTGAGCCTTGCAATAAAAAATGAAAGCCACTTGTTTGGCGGGGAACCACGGTTGTCAGAATACTCACTTCATGTCTGTAACTCTTGGCTGAGAATATCCCATAGTTTAATTCTACCGTGGTGATGGGGAATGTGATAGTTCAGTAAATTTTCAAAGGCTAAGGAAAAATATGTATGGCTGAAGTAGAAACTCAAGTGGATTAGTCTCATACAAGGAATATTTATTTCTGTATTAAAGAGTTCCATGTGTAGTGTCAATTAAGAAAACTGAGCGTTTAGCAGTTATACTTTGTAAGCAGGACATGTAGCCTCTTGTGCAGTTGTGGGCAAGCTGGTTTCATTACATTTAAAAGTCAGAGATGTGAGAAGACTGCGTTGGCAGTCAGCATATTGTAGGTGCCTGATAATTGATGAGGATATGAAAAATGCAGTGATCAGTCAGACCGGATAAGTGAAAGACAGCTTTGAACAGCAACATGGCAAACTGGAGTATACTTTTCAGCCCATTTCCTCATGTGTAAAATGAGGTTACCCACTTTACCAACTTGGTGTGAGAATGTGGGTGAAGTGCCTAGTATATAATAAGTTCTCAACCATCATTATTTGTGCTTCATCTGTTTTTTAGAATTCTCAATTGAGAAGCTTCAGTGTTAAATTTCAATATTTGAAGTAGTTGTATAAGTTCTTTATAGATAACATATAGCATTCTGCTTATGTGGTATTTAAAGCAAAATTAAAGTTCATAGTCTTGGGAAACTGAGGTGATGATAGGAGGGTAACAATCTATACTTTGTCTTCAAAACACCTAGATAAGAGGTTTAATTGAAAGCCTACTGAGATTTGAGGGATGACAACTTGCTTTTTCCAATATCATTTAAATAATGGTTTAAACATTTTGTTCAAGTAGATAGAATTTTAAATAATTTTTTACACAGTTTGAAGATTACAGCACTTTAATATTAACTGTAAAGTGGGAAACACTAACTGCAGTTACTTTGTTATCCACAAGAGGGAGACCTATACTTAGTAATAATTTAACATTTGTCTATGTAGATTTAAATTCAGGTGACATTAAGAGCAAAAAACAAGAAGACTAAATGTGTATTAAACTCAGTGACCTAGTTTTTAACTTAACCTAAGTTTTAAGCAGTCTTCATTAAATTGAACTGAAAAGTGTATATTAGGCACTGTAAACACCATTATTAGAATTGTTTCTCTTATTTTCCATGCCTAGTTGTCTTGAATGATTACATATGCTTGGTATTTTAGTACTCAACACTGTCTTGAGTATTTGCTCTTCTTTTCTCTTAAACAGGCACTGATTTATTGTCTCACGCTCGTAATAAACTATTTTTAAGCTGTATTATTCATACCATGACTATCTACTAAACACATGTACAGTGTTTACACTTACTGCCATATAATATGAGTAACTCTTTGGAAAGCATACTGAATGCCCAGAATTATACCAAGAAACCAACAACTCCCTTCACACTTAAGACAGGTTCCTATGTGAAACATTCATTGTAGCAAACATCTCAGATGTTTTCTGGTGAAGTAGACATGGTTAATTTTTGTGAACTAATTATTTGACACCTGTTAAAAACCTGCAAAAAGCCCTGTGATTTCTAATACACTACAGCTTAACAAATGATGTTTACAACAGACTAAAACAAACAGAAGTTTCTTCAAAGCAGTGTAAAGTTCATTGACAAGAGGTATTTAACCTTACTATAATTCAAAATAATTATATATATTAAATATAAACTATGTTACTTATGTAATTTGAGATACTAGATTTCAAGAATGTTATCCTTTTGAAGTTTAAGTGTTTATGGTAATACAAATATTGAAGCATGACGTGACATATGTTTGTGTAGTTTGATTTCTGTTCAACTACAATTACACTAATATCTCTAAGGGGTAATGATTTTTTTAATGCTGTAAGATTATTATTACATTTAACATTTTGTGATATTTCTGTACAACAAAATGAGAATATATGCTGAAGATTTTAATTCACTTAATTGACAATTAAGAAGCAAAAAAAAATCCTGAATGTCCAAATATGAATGTTTAATGGAAAACAAAATCTATTAAAAATTAGGTTTAAAATAACTAACTGTAATTTCTTAGATAATTGAGGTAAAATATTTTTAATTATTAAAAATAGGGGAGGGATTTTTGAAGTTTCTATTTGTGTTTCATATAATCCTCCCTCTCTTAGCTGCTTTTTCCTTAGCAGGAAATCATCTGGCTCTTCATGTCTTGTGCTGTCATGTCACATTGGTTTAGAACCAACATTATGAGACAGCCCAGTCAAACATAAAGAATGTAATGCATGAAACCTAAATTTTATTTTAATGTGGACTGGAATATACATTCAGCAATTGATATATCATTTCAATTCACAGTGTCAAAGCAATCAAAAGATAAATACAAGTTAATAATCCATATTTGAATGAATGTAACTTTATGCAAATAAAGAACATATTCCTTACTACTTACTAATTAATAGCTGCACATTATAACCTAAAATAAAATTGCAGTTCTGAGAAGAGATCCTGCAAGAAGCTCTCGTCAGTTACAATATTTATTATTATACCATTTAATATAATACAGTTAGTTGCTATGTATCAGAGGGACAGTGTTATTCTTTCAAGATCTTTTCACTTAACACCCTAGTTAAATATCTTTCAATTGTTTTATTTAATTTACATCATCTCAAAACTAATTGGAGCAGAAATTTGATCTGCATATTTCTAAAATTACTCCCTTTTGTCTATAAAAAGAATGATGAGTATTAACTTATTGTAAAAAAAAATCCTTTATTTCAGTGATAATATACAGCATGCATACTGGGAACTGAAGAGAGAAATGTCTAATTTACATCTGGTGACTCAAGTACAAGCTGAACTACTAAGAAAACTGAAAACCCCAACTGCAATCAAGAAAGGCAAGTCACTGTTTACCGGAAACCACTGATTCCAGCCAAACTGCCTGAAGAGCAACTAGCTGTCGTATCTTATCAAAATCTCATCAAATGAGAGATTGATAAGCCAAAGTATATATAGTATGTTTGCAGCCTACCCATTCTCTGCTTCAGCTTCAGTCTCATACTGGTCAGCTTCACACATAAAGGTGTTGCTGATGTGTTTTTTCTTCAGTACTGTATTCTTTTCCCCTTGTGGCTTTTCTCAGCCAAGTGTTGCTTATGTGTATAAGGCTGAGGTGTTAAGTTTGCTCTAGTTGACCTTTTACCACAGCTACTTCATATATTTAAAAAAAAAAAAAAAGACACCAAAAGCAAATATTCATTCCAGTGCTACAGAATACACCAAAGAGCTAGCTTTTTAGGTTGTTGGTTTTGAAAAAGAAAGCAAACTTTGATTCATTATTTGGTTTTTTTATATTTCTTATAAGCTTTTCTTTCCATAAAGGATATAGCTGATTTAACAAAAACTAGGTATTCTCCCCTCATGCCATTCAACCAAACAAAAATTTTCATTGCTTTGCCTTTTCATATTTAACTGCTTGACTGATTGAACTTTTTGAGTTTTGTGTTAAGTAGCAGTAGCTACTCTTGCCAAAGCTATTATTTTTATACCTTAGAGAAAAATCAGTATATTTGTACCTAGTATTACATAACAGGTATATTTCTGAAAAGTTGGGTGATACAAATTTGAATGCCCTAAAATGTACTTTTTAAAAATGAGATAGAGTTTTTTATAAAAAATAATCACCATCTAGTTTAAAATTACTTATTTATATTTCACATTGTCTTAAAGAGCGCACGAGGGTTGTGTCATAAATAGTTCTCAGGAGTGTTTATTAGTGAGGAAAAGTGTTACATTTTGGAAAGGAAAATTGAATTCGGAACTCCTTGTCATTTTTAGAGAGTTGGTTACATATAAATCAGAGAAAACAATATGGGGTTTTAGCAAACCTACCTTAATTTATGGTTCACTTGTCCTTGCGTTTTCCACTGGTCAGAGATATATGTGAGACTGTAGGTTGATGGTACAAATAAGATCTCTCTTTAAAGGAACTCACAGAATAATTCTGCATTGAGTTTTCAATCTAGCTTTGTTTACCTGAATGATAAAGGAGCAGTGCTCTTTTCATACCTGGACATAGCTCATCCTTGTGTTCCTTCCTGGCTAATACTTGTCAGTGCTTTGGAACATAAGTTTTCTAGCACATTTCCTATGACAGTGGCAGGCTCAAGGTCACCACTCCTTACCACTCATTGCTTTGAGAAGTACAGAAATGAGACGAGATCACCTTTCTCCTCACCTTTCTATCACCTTTTTTTCAAAGCCAAACACTGTACTTCTGGTTCTCCTCCATCCCTATCCACCCTCCCAGGAAAAATAGTGAGCTTATTTTATAATGTTGTTCAATTTGTTTCTTCTAAAACTACATGAAGTCAAGCGTGGTTACACTTTGCCATCCTTCTTGAGGTAAGGATAAACTTACTTTTCCACGCTGATGGTTTGAGCTGGAGGGAGAGGAGAAGATTGTATTACCAGTGTGCTGGCTGTGGTGAAATAATAGCTTTTAAGTAGTCTTTTTCTAGGCCATTGCATTTGTACGAACCTTTTTTTTTGGCCTTTTTTGTTTCATTTTGTTTTACTTTACCTATATTGTGACCACAGCAGCATTAACATTTGCTATTTATGTTTTACAAGAAACAAGATTTTACAAACTTATTTAAACTGCTTTATCCACAAAAGCCTTTGATTATATAAAAACTTCCTTTGGATCTCACCAATTCAAAATTAATTATTTCTGAAAAATTTACTTTTGGACTGCCTATGGACAGAGTTTGACTAAGCAAAGGAATATTACATTTAACTAAAAAACACTAAAACCTGAGAACTTAGTCCCCAGAACTGTCTGCAACCCTTCTCCAGCCACAGTAAGAGCCAGGAACGGGATCTTTATTTGTATTTTAACTGTATTAGTTTCCAACTTTTAAAAATACGTAGTTCTTCATCTTTTAAAAGCTCTACGGCATAGGTGGGATAGGAATTGTATATCCATTCTGCAGACAAAGAAAGAGACATCAGGAGCAGCTAAGAGACAAATATCTAAAGTCACAGTCGGTAAATTGGTGATCCAGGATTAAAACTCAGATCATCTGTCATTTCTCTACTAGTCACAGTGCCTCAGTGATCACACTAACTTGGAAATATTAATTTCATCACCAGTTTTAAATTCAGCCAAATTAGTGAAGTGTTATAGAATTCTATGATCACAAATGCCATGAAAATTGACACTTAGTCTGTGTTTTCTTTTTAGCCTGTGCCCCTGTAGGATGCAGTGAAGACCTTGGAAAAGACAGCACAAAACTGCACCTGATGAATTTTACTGCAACATACACAAGACATCCCCCTCTCTCACCAAATGGCAAAGCTCTTTGTCATACTGCATCTTCCCCTTTACCAGGAGATACAAAGATTTTATCAGAGAAAGCAATCCTCCAATCATGGACAGATAATGAGAGATCCATTCCTAATGATGGTACATGCTTTCAGGAACAAAGTTCTTATGGCAGAAATTCTCTGGAAGACAATTCCTGGGTATTTCCAAGCCCTCCTAAATCAAGTGAGACAGCATTTGGAGAAACTAAAAGTAAAACTTCGCCTTTATCCAACCTTCCACCACTGCATTACTTGGATCAACATAATCAAAACTGCCTTTATAAGAATTAATTTGGAAGAGATTCATGATATGACTATGAGGACACTTACCTCTTTCAGTGGTTCTCCCAATATTTAAGGAACTGAAAGGGGATTTTGATTAAAAATTTGCAGAGTTCTTCAGTATCTATATTTGAACATACTGTACAAGATGTACAAAAACCAACATAGTTGGTTTTCCAGTATGAAGGAGCACCCTCTAGCTCTGTATTCTAAGAATCCAAAATACGCTACTATACTAATTAATAAGTAAACTTAAGGTGTTTAAAAAAGAGAACTCTCCTTTCAATAACAACTGTAAAATTTTGCCTCTCAAAAGAATGGAATTGGAGATTTTAGATGTGGTTTTACAAAGTGTGAAATGTCAAAATATCTGTTCATAAAAATGAAACAGTGTATGTTGCTTCAAATTGCATAATGGAACAAATGGCAATGCAAATAGGTTACATTTCTGTTGTTAAAATGCAAAGAGATATGGAAAATACAATGAAATAAAAGCTTCTTAGGTTATACCTCCTTTATATGCTACTGTGTTTCAATATTTAAGATTTAAAATGATTTCTTAGTATTTTGTTGATAAAATTTTAGAATTGCAGTTTGAATTCTAAGACGTGAAATAACCTAATCATCAAAGCCAACTTTGTCCCGGTACATTCCTTAAGTAAGTCCTAATTGAAAAAAAAAATTACAGTGAAATAGTTGAAAAACTCCTCTGTGAGGTGTAAACAAATGATTGTAACTCCATACACCATTCAATTAGAAGTAGAAGGAGCATTCACACAGGTTTCAGTCTAATCTGCCCCTTCAATAGGCCATTATATAAACCTAAATGTATGTGTGTAATGATAAAAAGTCATTTTCTTCAAAGGGTCTACAGCTCCCTGTTAGATGATAGATAGAGCAGCTTCTAAATTGTTAGACCTTGTGTTGACATGTAATATTCTATTTATTGAGAAAGTGGCTTTAGGAGTTTTAATCATAGAAATTAAATGTTGGGCTGTATTGATATTCTCAATCATGAAATGTCCACACACTCTTATTCTAAGTGGCCAATTACTTGTAAACAAAGAAGGAAATAACAAAGATGGCTTCAAATGGAAATTTATCTAAATTCTTTCAGGGTGGAGATTTACTTGGTTAATACACTTTTTGCCTGAGTTAAAGTATTTTATGTGGGAAGACTTTATCCTTTTTGATAGTTTCATATATCTTATACTCAAAAGAATATCTCAGATCTCTTCTGTATTACTGAATAGCATACATACATAGACAATGTTCACCACTCACCAGATATTTTTGTCTTTCTATTATCTTACACTTATTCAAGCTTGTCTGTGATTAATGGAATTGGTGTCAGATGCTGGAATTTATTCTGACCAATGAACACAGCTGACTCAGGGGAGTACAATCTCCTGCCAAGTAATAGAACCAAACCCAATATGCATAAAACAAATAATACTCCAGGCTTTAGCTGAAGGAAGCAACTACCTGTGTAATAACAACAAAGCAGCAAAAACTATTTCTCATGTGGCTGCATAGGCTGTATATTGTATCTGATCTCTAATGTAGCTTACTGGTTTGCCTTTTGTAAAACCAAAATTGGAAATTTTCCTTTATAAAGAAAAAAAGTCTTATAATTGCTTGATTAATGTTTTGAACAATACCAAGAAATTGTTTGATTAAAATAAATTATTTTTGTTTGAGACTGAAGTGGATGTGAAATATTGTCCTTGCCTATATATCTCAAAAGTCTGGTATCAACTGTTGGTTGTTAATATGGTTCATATAATAGACATTTGTCAAACTAGCTGCTTTTGAGTGGAGAAAATTATTTTCCATCTAAACAGTACAGTGATGATAGCTATCAAACAGGTATCCTAAAAAGTCAGTGACTGACTGACAGTTTGAAGTGCTACACAGATATGTATAAGGTTCTTTAGTAAGGAAAGATTAACCCCAAAATTTTTTACCCAGCTAGAAGTTTTTAAATGTACACTTGATCATCTCTGTTCTAAGAAAAATTCAAAAACAACAACAAAAAAACAGTGGCCCATCTATAGCCTATTGAAAGTTTTATGTTGACTTCTTCTTTCATAATAGCTGAAACTTGCTCCAAAGAGCTTCCTTGAATCTTTAGATTTCTTTTTATAAGATTCAATTCAGTGCATCCATAAATCAACAGAATGAAGAGAACAAAAATAACAAAAAGCCACCTATTCCTTCCTCTTGCTCCCTTATTAGCTAAAGTAAAATGTTCATCTCTAAGAAGACTTACTGAGTTGCTGCCAAAATGGAAATGAATTTTTAAAAGCAGGAACATGCCTATGTAAAACTTTAGAAAACCAAAATAAATGGGAAAATCCAGACTTGAAAAACTGAATCATGTGACAAGAAAGTACTGATATTCAGAAAGGCTACTTGGAGAAGGTGTATCTTACGGGGTAAAAAACATGGGTTATCACATATGAACAGGGAATATCAACAGAGGCACCAATAAGCAAGCCAGACACAACCGAGGCAGATGAACCTAGTGAAAAAATTCAGTATGGATACACATGGGTATTCTGAAGATTACAACTAATGGTTTTAGTCTTTGACATAAAGAGGATGAATATATTATTTATACTATATAATTTGGCTTCTATGGGGAAAGCAACATGTACATAAGTGAATTTCCACATGAAGTGGGCTACTTCTGATTTTAATCAAAGCTATAAAATAGTCACAGATTGTATATTTCACTATTTTCTTCAAGTAACTCTTCCATATTCATTTGAGTTATTGCTAAAAACAGTTAAGGTTCTGTGCTCTAGGAAATGCACCAATACCAAAAGGTCAATGTGGAAATACAGGCATCTTTACCCCTATCCTGTGTGGTCTCTAGATTTCTATATTTGCTTTGCTTTTGTCTGCTCTAGTAATCTCCTTCCTTTTGATCTGTGGCCTGGGAAAATGTGGGTTCTTTGTATTTCAAATAAGAGTAAAATAGTTTTTTGAGTGGTTCAGTCAAGAGTAAAGTGTGGAACTTGAACATCTATTGATTCTTTAGTGTCCTACTTGATTTAATTAAAGTCCTTTAAAAAAAAAAATCTCAGATCTATTTCATGGGATTGGAGCCAAAGTTAAACCTTGTCTTAGTGCATAGTAATTTCTATTTGTGATTTTAATGAGGACTGTGAAAATATAAATGAAACTTACTTATCTTGAAACTAGTTACAATGGCTTGAAACTAGTTATAATGGCTCATGGAGGGGAGGAAATAACTTTTAATATGAAAGCTCAAATTATTAAATTGGGACGGAATTTTTTATACTACTTCCTGAGTCATTACTATGTTACAGAATCGTAATTCACTTAGAAAAATAACTTTTCAAAATGAAAGATTAAAGGATTCAGTAGCCAAGTTACCAGCTTAAGAACATACAATACGTTTCAGAAAATTCTCCATCAAAGATGTGAGTAAAATTAATTCATATAAGTATGTATCTCCTTACCTGTGGTTCTGCTGTGGTTTCAGTGTGTCCTCCAAGAGTTCATTTGTTGGAAACTTAATTGCTAATTTAACAGTACTAAGAGATAGAGCTTTTTATGAGGTAACTGGGTGATGAAGGTGGAGCCCTCATAAAGATTTATCCCGTTATTGCAAGTATAAGTTCTCAAGAGAGTGGGTTGTTATAAAAGCTAGCTCAGCTTGGTGTCTTGCACACACTTGTTTGTCCTTCTATTTTTTTACCCTGTTATGTTTTGATGCAGTATGAAAACCCTTGCCAGAAGCTGCTGGCAAATAAACTCCAGAACTGTGAGCCAAATAAGCTTTTCTTAAAAATTACCTGGTCTTGGGTATTCTCCCACAGCAACAGAAAATAGACTAAGATAGATTGCCAAATAAGCATGTATTACTAATAACAGTAACTACCAATATAAAAGCATCTACCAGGTCTGAAACACTGTCTTATACACTATACTTGTACCTGCAATACTCTATAAATCCTCACATGCTGTATTAGATTTACTTCCACAGTTGTATAGCTAATAAGTGGTAGAACCAGGTAGGATTCTGGTTCATGGTCATTCTGCTATACTCCCTAGTTATTATTAACACCTTTGAAAGTTGTCCATTCCTACTTTTCTTTAGTTTTGGCTCCCATGATTAGCCATTAGCCTATACTTTGGAAGAAGAGTAATGTAAGGTCCATATTGAACTGTAAAAAATCAGTATCAGTTACAGAACTACAGTTGCGGAAAAACTTTTAAAAGGTCCCGAATGTCCAGGAAAACCAAATCCCACTTCAGTAATTACTTCTTTCCCATTTAAGAAACCAGAACTTTGAAATAAAATATTTATTTCAGATAAAATTAATATTTCCATAATTAAAGCAAACACACATTCTTATCTTCAGTCCATTATTTAAGGTGATTTATACTATAAAATGACTTCCATGAACATTAGATTTCCTGAATGTCATTTGAATATCTGCCTACATGCTTGTGGGAAGCTTCTGTAGCCTTTTCTTTGCAGGAATTCCAGTTCTTCTGAATTCTTCCCTTTCCTTCAGGTATTCCATTTTGCATTCTTCATAAAAGGCTGCATCAGTATAGCTATGAGAAGGAAACGAAAACACTTTAAATAATCTTGCATGTATTAAATGTAAGCTTACTTTAATTACTAATATTCAGACATCTGGTTCATCAGGCTCAATCTTTAGAAGCTGACTTTTAGTAAAGGTTACAAATTCACTGTTAACATTATGCTACCAAACTAAAGACCAAATCACTCATTTGTATACAGCACTGTCACAGGATAGAGCAATGAGAAGCACAGCTCCAGTCCTGGGAGCCCATGGTGTTATAGGGCAGATAAATAAAGACCAGATTACAATTAAGTATACAAAATACTGTGACAGAGGTATGGCCCAGTGTACCATGGAAACATGGAAAAATGGGGAAAGCAGAGATATCAAAGGGAAATGCCTAAGTTGTACTTTGAAAGACCAACAGAAATCCATATAGAAGGCAAGAGTGGGAAGGCACATGGATGAGGAAAAACTGATGCATGAAAAACTGCAAGTAGAGGGGTATACTACTCTAGGAGATTATGCACACAGGAGAAAAGGCCTGAAATGAAGATGGAATGGGCAAAGGTCAAATCGTGATGTGCCATTTATGCCATACTAAGAAATTAAAATCTATACTGAAGAAAATGGGGCACAATTAATAGAGCACCGCACCTGTAAGATCAGTTTTGCGTCTTGGATGAATCTAACAACATGTGGCAGATAGGACAAAAGTGGGCAAGCAAGGTTAGAGGCAAGATCTCCAATAAACTGCTAAAATAATCCAGGCAAAAAACGATGAAGACACAGGTCAAGGGAGGAGCTGTAGGAATGAAAAGGAAGTGATGATTTGGGGAAAGTGCAGAAATCAATAGGAAATAACCAATTAGACTTAGGCGACAAGACTGTAGATACTGGACTACCGTATAATTCACAAAGACAAGCTGTAGGCCAAGCAAAAGGAGCCAAGTTCAGTTTTAGACTTGGACAAAGAAACAAATGTTACTTCTTTTTTTTTTTTTTTTTTTTTATTTTTAAGAAAAAGTCTCACTCTGTTGCCCAGGCTGGAGTGCAGTGGCACGATCTTGGCTCACTGCAACCTCCACCCACTGGGTTCAAGCAATTCTCCTGCCTCAGCCTCCTGAGTAGCCGGAATTATAGGCGCCTGTGACCATGCCCAGCTAATTTTTGTATTTTTGTTAGAGACGGTGTTTTACCATCTTGACCAGGCTGGTCTTGAACTCCTAACCTCATGATCCACCCGCCTCGGCCTCCCAAAGTACTGGGATTATAGGCGTGTGCCACCACACCCGGTCAAACAAATGTTACTTTCTATAGAAAGTAACTGAATTCATGAGTGCGAACTAAACTTTCTCAGATTTAAGAATGAGAAGAGAACTTGGGGAAACACCAACTTAATTGAGTAGATTAAGAAAGAAAATGTTGTGAAGTACAGAGAGATGCTGGGAAAATGGAAAAAAGTATTACCAGGGAAGACAGAGACTTTTAAGATGGGATTGGCAGAGAGAGGTGAAGTAGAAGAGAAAGAACAATTTGTTGGATTTGGCTACCATCAGCCCATTAGAGCCTTTAAAAAGAGCAGGTTCAGTGAAGTGAGGACAGAAATCAGATCATAGTGTATTAAGGAAAAAATGAAGGTAAGAGGTAGAAAAAAAGGAGCACAAACCATTAATGTTTCAAGATGAGAGAGGAAAGCAGTTGCATTCATTTCATGGAAATGTCAGTAGTAATCAACAAAGCAGAACACCTTATTTAAAGATGAACAAATATTTCTTAGTGTATCTGGGGACTCAAAGTCAAGTAAACTTTTCCTTAATAATTTTCCATTTACTTTCAGTAAATGTCAAATCATTCTTTATTTCCTTCACTGCTTTTCTCTTCTAAACAAGCCGAAACAGCCATCCTTCCCAGCCCCTCCCCTCCCCTCAGATGGCCTAGAATCTGTTATTTTCTCCTCGTATTTCTAGGATGTGTGAGAGAGAAGGATATTCAAATGATTAATATTCAGATAAATAGTAAAAAATACTAATTAAAAAACAGCTAAAATTTACTGAATACCTATCATGGTAAATGTGTTATATACAGTACCTCACAATCAATCACTCCATAAGGTATAATTATGACTTCTTACAATGAACCTGCCTAAGGTCACATGGCTAGCTAAGCTGGCACTGATACAGAAGCTCAACCCAGGTTACCCTCTCTGCAGTCTATATGCCTGTCTACTCTGTTCTAGAGCTGCCCCGTCTGGAGTGAAAGATAGTATATCAAACTAGCAATAACAATTACGATGAGTGAATCTGAAATATAAAAATTATTTAATCAATATATGAGACAGAATTTAACAATTCAGTCACACAAAAGTTTAAGCAATTCATTTATTCAGTAAACATTTCTTGGAAGCACTCAGGAATAGAAATGAAAGAATATAAAGTCACAGAATGAACTTTCAATCCTCTATGGTGAAGCACTGAGTATAAATAAGGACCATAAAATAAGGGCTGCTGTTGATATTATTAACTGAAGAAAAAAACATCAACATTGATTATGTTTCATCTACAAATACAGAGATGAGTTTACATAATCCCTAAAGTCTCTTCCAACTCCACCGTTCTAAAAAAAAAAAGTCTATAGATTTATGTGTACATACTTTGTTATTAAAAAAAAATGTAGGGTTCAGGTGCTCAACACTTTTTTAATTTAATCCCCTAAGAAATATATCATACTGATATATATGCTGCACGGGCTAGGGAAATTAAAGGAAATAAAGACTTACCAAAACTAAGATCTCTCAACATTCAATTAACTATACTTGCTGAAGTATTCTGCAATAATATCTGTCAATAATATGGGCAATAGAACGTGGGTGAATAAGGCAACGTGTGAATTCAAAGAACTTTGTTTTTAGATCTTTTACTTGGATTTAAGGAACTACAACAAAATATTAGTAAACATGGTATCATAAAATCATTTTAAAAATTAGTTAACTTCAAAAATCTAAATTTACCTTTTTATCACCTATATAATTTACCTTAACTTTCTAGGAGTCACATTATATTAATCCAACAAATCACAAGGCTGTAAAAGGTCTCCGAGATATTTTAATTCAGTTATCTTTACATTAGAATAAACAAAAGTCAGTCTGTACTATATTTTACAAATCAAACTTCATAAAAAAATTTGTTAAATGTTAAAGAGTCATATACTTTTGTTTGCTGACTTCATCTTTTTAATTAGATAGAATGCTGACAAAAATGGAAAAGACTCATAAATATGTTGCATTTTTAAGACTATACTGGAACTTCAGATTCAGCCAACAACATAATAAATTTGGTATGGAGAGGTACAGAATACATTATATATAATGAGTTAAGTAACATACTCTTATCTACCACACACACACACACACACACACAGAGAATTACAAACACTGGGATAACTACTTACTAAGCAGTTAGACATTCTTTCAATGCAGAGTTTTCTTTCCGGCATTTTATTACCATAAGAACTCCAGAGTCCTTGCAACATTTGGTAAAATCTGAAATAAATTTAGAAGGAAAAAATTACTTGTAACTACATCTATATAAATACACACACACACACACACACACACACACACACACACACTTTTTTTCTTTTTAGAGATGAAGTCTCGCTCTGTCGACCGGGCTGGAGGGCAGTGGCACGATTATAGCTCACTGCAGCCTTGAACATCTGTTATGTAGATTGTGCTAGGCACATAGTACCATGCTCAACAAAAGACATGCACACAGGTAAAAGGCAGAATAAGATGAGTGATATTCACTTCGTGGAAATAAATTTGATTTGAGAAGAGGGAGAGAGGACTTCTGAGATGAAGCGTAAGGAGACTTCATAGAGACAGGATTGAGACAGGATTTCTAGTAGAGAAAGAGTACAATCATGTCCTGCTTAACAATGAGGATACAGTCTGAGAAATGCATCATTTGGCAATTTCATCGTAGTCCAAAGATCAGGGTGTACTTACACAAACCTAGATGGTACAGCCGACTAGACACCTAGGCTCTTTGGTATAGCCTAGGCTACAAACCTCTACCACATGTTACTGTACTGAATACTGCAGGCAATTATAACAGAAAGGTAAGTACTTTTGTATGTAAACACTTCTAAACACAGAAGAGGTACAGTAAAAATACAGCATTATTATCTTATGAGACCACCATCATATATGTGGTCTGTTGTTGACCGCAACATTGCCATGCAGTGCATGACTATATATTCCAGGATAAATACGAAGAGTTGATTCCTCCTTTGAAGGGGAATTGTTTCCAGACATTGGTGCCTGTTGTCTAGCCTCTGCATATCTTCTTAGCACCTGGCAACAAAAGCCGGTGGATTCTCACCTGATGGCATCAAGGTATCCCTCTTCTTTTACACAACCCTGCCATAGTTTCTTAACCTCTAATAACAGGACTCCCATTTCATTTCCAAGTAAGTTCTAGGTGCCCTAGATATTGCAAATGGCTTTCTGTCAAATTTCCATTCTGCTAGTTTGCCCTTTAAATTGTACTGGCACCTTGGGTATTCTGCCTTTTCAGGACTACAAACCCAGAAAAGCCTGGTGCCTATGCTACCCACAGCTGGGCCACTTACTACTTTGTCTTGTGTTTGCTTTGGGTCAGACTCAGTCCTGTCTTAACTCTTACACAAGACAATATGCTTTGCTCCTCATATTTTGCAGCTACTCTCGTGAACTATTCTGGTCTCTCCTTCTGATCACTGGCTGCTCTAGTTCCAGACTCTGCCACCTCTAATCTACTATAAGTAAGCAACTATTTCCAAGTCAGATCTTAAACATCATGCTTACAAAGAAGCTGTTGAAAAAAAAGTGCAATAAAAAAAGTGTCTTCTCAATATCTTTTGTAACTTTTAAAATACGAAACAATCAAGATTCCTCTCTTTTCTTGAGCTATGTGTTTTCCTTTCAGTTACTTAGCAATATAAATTATTTATAATTATCTTAAACAGATAATTTTAGGAGTGTCCATGAAAATACATATTTATGTCACAAAGATGTTTTAAAACCATAAGAAACCAAAAATTAGATTTGTTAAATACATAAAAAATTTATTAGTGGAGCTCTGCTGAGACAAGAGCCCTACAGCATAGATATCTGTATCCATGCACAACATCACAGTGATAACTTCGAAGAAAACTGGTGGAATAGGAACAAGGAACAAGGGATGCAAGAAATGACTTTAATTCAAATAATTTAATGTGCATGATCACATGAAATGAGTGATGCATAGTATTCCCCTTTAAGGACACACAGGATTAATTCCCTTTGGCTTCTGCTTCACTAGTCTCAGCAGTCCCACCATTTGCTCTCTCATTCCCAACCCAGCCTGTTAGACTCTAAATGTAATCAAGTATCTTCGTTATTCCAACTACAAATGTTCTTGTTCCTCTTGATACAGATGAGCTGGGCAAACAGGTCATATTAAACCAAGTGAAATTCCTTTGTGCCCTTTGACTAAGGACTCTCTAACACTCAAAAGGCAAAGCAGACTTAACAGCCAGCTCATTTTCAGTGGAGACGCTGAAGGGTAGCTACATGGCTATCTAAAAGTCAATTAGCTTTCACTCTGGAATGCCTAGCTATTACTACATGTTAATTTTTCTATTTATAGCGTGATGTTTAGATCTACTTTTAGAAAAGCAAAGACTACGATCCCAAATAAAAAGACATGGGCAATCCTCAAACAATATGTATATAAAGTTAATCCAGAATTAACTAAATCTAGCTAAAGGTTTCTTTAAGAGAACTGCCATGTTCAATAGTGGCAATGAACCATGGGCTGGATTCCCCTGCACCTCCTTACCTTTACTGTCACCTTACTGTACCTACACCAGACCAGTTCACCCAAATAATGTCTGGAAGAAAGTTAATTAGACCATGAATTTTGCCCAATGAAAATACACTAGTTGACCAAACCTTAGTCCTTTTCTGGAAATCACAGAGACATTGGCTGTTGGCAAATGTTTACTTTCTGAATTTAACAAAACCAGTATTTTAACGTACTTGAGAAACTCAGAATAGGATGCTTAGGCATTGCATTAAGATTTGTTTTGTCTAATATTAATAAAAATGTCCTTGGTAGGGAACTGGTGCAAAAAAGCATTTGTGTTCTGATCACAATAAAGGCATCGTCTATGTCGTTTCACACTTGTCCAAATCTCTTCAGGAGTAAATGTGACTGATCTGAAGCCTCAAGCTGTCTGTAAGGTTTTTGTCACTTGTTTATCAACAAGATTTTAATGAGGACCTTTCTTTCATCCTTCATTAGCATATATTCATATAATAGTGATGTTGCTAATGCTGCCAACTGATTTCTAAAATGGTATTCTGAAACAAATTCAATTTAAATTACTTCCATCTTTCAATTTATGTTAAATGTTAAGGAGCTTATATATCTGATTCTATCAATAATTTTAATTACTATTAAATACTATAAAAATCAAATTTCATTCAATTCAATCTTAAGATAATACAAAAGAACATCAATAAACAGTAGGAATGTAGAGAGATTGTTAAAAGTTATTCAAAGGCTTAAAGTAATGAGCACTGAATACATTTCTTCTTTAAAGTATCAAGAACATAAAATTCCATATCTTTCTTTTGTAAACTCTTCATTTATCTCAAAGAAACCCCTTAATATCATATACTATTGGTAAAAATATTCTTTGAGGCTAGGCATGGTAGCTCACATCTGTAATCCCAGCACTTTGGGAAGCCAAGGCAGGTGGATCACTTGAGGCCAGGAGTTTGAGTCCAGACTGGCCAAGATGGTGAAACCCCATCTCTACTAAAAACACAAATATTAACTTGGCGTGATGGCAGGCACCTGTAATCCCAGCTATTTGACAGGCTGAGGCAGGAGAATCACTTGAACCTGGGAGGAGGAGGTTGCAGTGAGTTGAGACCATGCCACTGCATTCTAGCCTGGGCAACAGAGTGAGACTCTGTATCAAAAAAATAATTTAAAAAAAATTTTTTTGGATATAATTAAATTTGGATCAAAATTATCTAGGAAAAAAAACAAAGAAATAAAGTCTTCTTCTAACTTTAACATAATGGACAAAATAATTATTCACATTGTAATTAAGTACAAGTAGTCTATATAATTTCCAGTTTAACTATGATATGAAAAAAACTTGGGATCCTCCATATAAAACAGTAACAGAAATAATTTATTTTAAATTTACGGAACTTCCGGATATACTTTAATATTTAAATAACCCCTGATAATGTGGTTCCTTAATTGAGCAAAGGATAAGTATGACAACTGTGCACTGAACTAGAAATAGCAGATAGTTCATCTTTTATACTTTCTCTGCACATAGTCAGTTTTAAGCAACATCATTACTTTGCAAATGCAGTTATCCAATTAGAACTAAAGCATTCACTGAGATGACAACTTTTAAAACATACCAAATTAAAAGAAATAATCCCCATTATTTCATTTCTCTGACTAGAACCACTCTGTTCATATCTCCATTAATTTGATTTTAAAAATGAATTTTTTCACAACCATCTTTAGATACAACACTTATTCTTAACTTTTCAGGACTTTAATTTCCTTAGCCAGTAAAGTCTTCAAAAAATGACTATTTTCTCCCAGCATTACAAAAAGCAAAGGTATATTTGGATACCAATGTACTTTAGAATTTTAACATATAAGCTATAGATAATATTTCCATGACTACATCATCATCTTAATAGGTGGAAAAAAATGAGGACATCCTGTTTATTAAAGAACATAGTAGGGCAGACTTAAAAATCACCGTAAATTCAGAATACATCATATCAACTCTACAAATAGGAATATGAATGACAAAACTTTCCTTATATAAAAATGGGGTAGAAAAGTACTTTAAACATAATGTAGAAAAGATCTTTTGAACAGTTATTGAATTATAAGAGGTTTTAAAAATGTAGGACTAAAAATGATAAAATTTGAAAGAGGGTCTAAATGCTGACTTTTTGTAAGATTTCTCTTCAGACAAAGGTATCTGCAGTTTTAAATCTGTAATGTAAATTAAAATCTACAACTAAATTTTCTCAAGAAAAGCTCTCTTTTATGTGGAGACTTCCACAGTGAACAGTCTAATGTCAGGTCCCTATAGACAATGCCTAAGAGCTGCACCACTCTCAGTAATCATCATCCCTTCTGGAAGCTGTGAAGTAAAAAGTGCCTGAAGACAACAGGAGGTCACCCTCAGTTTTCAATGCAGTGATGAAGGTCTGAACCAAAGCAGAGACAAAGAAGATAGTATTTTTATCCCCTTCTTTCTAATAATTGCTCAGCCGAAGGAAATCAAGGCCACAGGGACATAGAGCACATTATTCTATATAACCAACAGCATCAACAGCATTTCATAAGGTTCTGACTTTATGTACATTAGTCTATAAAATTTAGTAACAGAATTGTAGATCTCCCTGTGACCTCTGCATCAATGATCCCAGTAGTTTGACTTTTGGAAAGAATCTAATACAACCTATAGACAAAGCCAAGTATAAATTAATTCCAGACTAGATGAAGAGTAAATTGGAATAAATTCAAGTAAGCTGAAAAAGTGTACCAGTGAGCCTTTTCCAGCAAACATTCTAGCCAACCCCCCGCAAAAGAGTTCCAAAGACAATTTTCTAAAGATCCATAAAACTATTAGTTCAACTGGGAAAATACAGTGTGCAGAAATGATGAACATCTTTTACAACAGGGGTTCCCCAAATCCCGGACCGCAGACTGGTACCAGTCCATGGCCTGTTAGGAACCAGGTGGCACAGCAGGAGGGGAGCGTCTGGCGAGCGAGCATCACTGCCTGAGCTCTACCTCCTGTCAGATCAGCAGTGGCATTAGATTCTCACAGGAGCGCAAACCCTCTTGTGAACTGTGCATGCGAGGGATCTAGGCTGCACACTCCTTATGAGACCCTAACTAATGCCTGATGGTCTCAGGTGGAATAGTTTCATCCCAAAACCACTAGAAAAACTGTCTTCCGCTAAACCGGTCCCTGGTGCCGAAAAGGTTGGGAATCGCTCTTTCACAAGACATATATTGAAACAGTGGCTTCTTCACTGCACTCGTATCCTTAAAAAACATTTCTATTTTCAAAGGCATAAATCTATAACACTGCAGATGGGAAATCAGCAAATCATTACCTTAATTTTTAAGAAAAGATGTATTTGTAAGTAATGTAATAGTTTTTCATTAATTAACAAAGTGGAACGAAAAAGAAAAAATTACCTACATTTCTATCTTCATGATCACAACAATAATAGCTAATATTTATTGGGTTTATAATACGCACTGTCCAATTAGTTAATTAATGACTCACATGTATTAGCTGACTCAATAAATATTTAATTATTTTCTCATTTATCTAGAGGCTCAAAAAATATCATTCATTCATTCAACAAACATTTTCAAAGTACTCACTGCGTGTTTAAAGATTGTCTAGCTTCTGGGGTTACCATGTTGAGTAAGAACGAGAGGGTTCCTGCTCTGTGGGAGCTAACAACATTCTCTGAGGAAGACAAGTAATCCTCAAATGCCAACAGTTGAGTTGATACCTGCTCTGGACAGGGAGGGTGCTATGGAAGCACACAATGGGAACCTCATTCATACTCAGGACGGACTTCCAATGTGAAGTACTCTGAAGCGATGATCTACACTGTGTTGTATTAGCAAAAGAAGAGAGGGAACAGCATTCTGGACAAAGGGAAGGGCATAGAAGGTCTGGAGGTGAACAGGCAGGACATATTACAGATGATGATTCAGAATGGCTAGAAAATTTGCTATTAGAGTGTATGTGTGTGGTGAGGGGGTGGATGTCAGGTGGAGGAGGAAAGGCATGTACCAAGTATGAGCAGTAGGCAATGTTAAAATGTTTAGGCTGTGTTCTAAGCACTATCAAAATCCTCAAAAGGGTTTTATGCAGTGGAATGACAGGATCATGCTTTCTTCTGCATAGAACTTTAGTGTAGGCAGGGGACAGAAGTGGAAATAAGAAAACTGGAGAGAAAGTTAGTACAAGAGTCAGCAGGGACTGTCATAGACAAAGTGGGAATGGACAGAAGTGAATGAATACAAATGAAACTAGACAGAACTAACAGGACACGGAATACAGTTATTTATGAGTGTAACAGATGGAGGAGTCAAGGAAAACCCCTAATTTTCTTGCTGGGTGCATGATGGCACATGTTGACGACTTAACGCCAGAAAAACAAACAAAAGCACTGTTTTACATAACACACTCACCAAAAAGGAACAGCATATGAATTTGTTCTGTTTTGGTGGGAACTGGTGAGGGAAGATGGAGTAACGATGACAATGGATTTAGGACACGTTCAGTTAGGGGGCCTGTGAAACATCCAAGTAGAAGGCAGTTAGTTCTATGAGTCTGAAGCAAGTTCTGAAAATACTGTTTGATAGTAGCAACCTAACAAAAATAATGAAAAGAGGCCCTGGGCAACCACTAAGGAATCCGAACACTTAACGGTCTAGGAGAGAAAGAAGAAACTGGAAAGATACAGAGGACTACGAGGCATCAGAGAAAGCAAGGAAACCAAGGGTTTGACCCTCAGTATATAATCAATCAGGGTCCACTAGACCCCATTTTAGTTTTGTAGAATTCTTTTATAAGTAATTCTGTAACTATTTCAAGGATATTTCATGACTTTATTCTTTCTTAAAAGCCTTCCAAAATCAAAAAAAAAAATGGGACATACTATTAATACAATAAAACTCATTTTATCAAAAGGATTATTGGATCTTGATATAAAGCTAAGATTCAATATACAACTTATGGATCTTATTTTTCCTGTATCTTCAAACATTTTATTACTTCATCATATTAGAAATTATTGCATCATGGCCTGTCTGTTATTTCCAACTACGCTAAAAATAACTAAAATAATAAGAAAAGAAAATGATACAATCCCCTAGAAGGATGCAATAGTGAAATAAAGCCTTCAATATTACATCACCTTTACTATATTGCTCAATGTTGTATTATCATTCATGAAGATATAAAAGTAGCTTTTTCTTTTTTTAAAAAAAAAAGCTTTCAGTGCATACAGTTAAGATTTGAATTTTTTTTTCATTTTCTGCCTATGTTAGGTAGCATAATAGTCCCCAAAGATGTCCCATTCATAATCCCTGAAACCCATGAATATGTTAGGATACATGGCAAATGGGAATTAAGGATGTAGACAGAATTAAGTTTGCTGATCAGTTGAAAATAGGGAGGTTATCGGGGAAGGTTGAACGTAATGAAAAGGGTCCTTAAAAGTGAAAGACAGATGCAGAACAGAATAAGAGAAAAGAGATGAGATGATGGAAGCAGAGTCAGAGAGATGATATCTTGCTGGCTTTAAAGATGGAAGAATACCTTCATCTTTGCTGGAAAAGGCAAGGAAATGGACTTTCCCCTAGAGGCTCCAGAAACAAACACAGTTCTGACAACACCTTGATTTTAGCCCAGTGAGACCTGTCACACTTCAGAACTATGGAACTACAATATAATGAATTTGAGGTGTCTTAATAAAGCTACTAAGTTTGTATAGTTTGTTGCAATAGCAATAGAAAACTAATACACTACCACAGTAGAGAGAAAAAATTGGCCAAAAGATGTTTTACAACTATTAGATAAACTAGAAGAATGCAAAGAAACCAACAGCAGCACTCTAGACTTTAAAGATGATGATGAAATTGATCATAAAAGCACATAATCATATTGACTGTAAGTCTTCAGATGACAGTATACCAGGTGAATTTTCTCAAAATCAGGAACTGATGAGTGAATAATACTTTTTTTCTTGTCATCCAGGCTCTCTGAGCCTTGAACTCTGGGCTCATGTGATCCTCCCACCTTACCCTCCCAAGTAGCTAGGACTACAGGAGCGTGGCACCACACATAGACAATTCTTTTATTTTTATTTTTCAGAGACAAGGTCTCGCTATATTCCACAGGCTGGTCTTGAACTCCTAGCCTCAAGTAATTCTCCTGACTTTGCCTGAAAAATACATTTTTTAGGACAAAAAAGAAATATAGTATTCTCATCACATTAGACACTCAACAGGAGGGATTTTTCATAAAGTATAATGAAACAAAAACTTGTATCCCATTTGTGCTTAAAAAAAAAGGTGTGGGGGGGTAATGCAGTATTCTTCCATCTTTTATGATATCTGTGTGCTGAAATGTACTTGATCCAAATGCTGAAGACAAATGTATTTAAAAGATGATTAAAAGGAAATTGTATTTATATATCTAAAAATGAAAATGTTTTAAAATTCTGTAGTAAAAAAGATGGCCATCTTCACTTCAACAAAATTATGAGTCATTAGTGTTTTTAAAAATATTTCATTTTAAAGCTGCAAGTAGTTCACCAACAATTATTCTATATATAGAAAATGCTAAAGATTCCTCCAAAAGACTACTAGACCTGATAAATGACTTCAGTAAAGTTTCAGGATACAAAATCAACATCCAAAAATCAGTATTTCTATACACCAGTAACGTTCAACATGAGAACCACATTAATAAGTCAATCCCATTTACAATAGCCACACACACACAAAAAATACCTAAGCATACATCTGACCAAGGAGGTGAAAGAGCTCTACAAGAACTATAAAACACTGCTGAAAGAAATCACAGATGAAACAAATGTAAAAACAACCCATGCTCATGGATTGGAAGCATCGATGTCATTAAAATGCCCATAATCTGCAAAACAATCTACAGATTCAATACTATTCCTATTAAATTGCCAATGTCATTTTTCACAGAATTGTAAAAAAAAAAAAAATCCTAAAATTTATATGTAACCAAAAAAGAGCCCAAATCGCTAAAGTAATCAAAAAAAAAAAAAAAAAAAAAAGGAAAAAAAAAAGCTGGAAGTATCACATTACCCAACTTTAAAACATACTACAAAGCTATCGTAACCAAAATAGCATGGGACTGGTACAAAAATGGACACACAGAACAATGGAACAGAATAGAGAACCTGGAAATAAAGCTGCATACCTACAACCAATTGATCTTCAATAAAGTAAACAAAAATAAACACTGGGGAAAGGATATTCTATTCAATAAATGGTGCTGGGAAAACTGGTTAGCCATATGTAAAAGAATGAAACTGAATCTCTACCTCTCACCATATACGAAAATTAACTCAAGATCTCAAGATGGATGAGAGACTTAAATGAGACTACAAAAAAAAAAATAGTAGCTCATGCCTGTAATCCCAGCACTTTGGGAGACCAAGGTGGGTGCATCACCTGAGGTCAGGAGTTCAAGACATGGTGAAACCCCATCTCTACAAAAAATACAAAAACTAGCAGGATGTGGTGGTACACGCCTGTAATCCCAGCTACTCAGGAGGCTAGGGCAGGAGGATTGCTTGAACCTCAAAGGCAGAGGTGGCAGTGAGCCGAGATCATGTCACTGCACTCCAGCCTGGGCAACAGAGTCAGACTCCAACTCAAAAAAAAAAAAATCCTAGAAGAAAACCTATGAAAAATTCTTCTGGACATTGGGATTGGCAAAAAATTTATGACTAAGACCTCAAAAGCAAATGAAACAAAAATAAGAATTGAAAATTAAACTAATTAAAGAGCTTCTGCCCTGCAAAAGACACCATCAACAGGGTAAACAGACAACCTAGAGAAAAGGAGAAAACACTTGCAAACTATGCATCCAACAAAGGACTAAGAGAGATTGTTGAGGATGCAGAAAAAAGGGAATGCTTATAAACAGAGCATAAATGAGTTCAGCCCCCATGGAAAGCAGTTTGGAGATTTCTCAGAAAACTAAAAATCGAACTGGATAATCCTGCTACTGGATGTCTACCCAAAGGAAAATAAGTCATTCTACCAAAAAGACACTTGCCCTTGTATGTTTATTGCTGTTTACTATTCACAACAGCAAAGTCATGGAATCAACCTAGGTAACCATCAATGCTGGACTGGAGAAAGAAAATGCGGTATACACAGCCATAAAAATGAAAACATATCCTTTGCAGCAACATGGATTTAGCTGGAGGCCATTATCCTTAGTGAATTAACAGAGAAAGAGATAAACACTGCATGTTGTCACTTATAAGCAGGAACTAAACAATGGGTATGCAGAAATATAAAGAGAGATAATATAGATACTGGGGAGTCCAAAATGGGAGGGAGGGAGAGAGGGAGGGAAGGAGAAAGAGCAAGGGCTGAAAAACTACCTACTGGTTACTATGATCACCATTTGGGTGATGTTTTAATAGAAGCTCAAACTCCAGAACTATACAATATATTCATGTAACAAACCTACACAGGTACCCCTCAAATCTAAAGTAAAAATAAAATAAATTTTAAAGATTAATTAATGGCAAACTAGAACCTATTAGAGCTATATGGAGTCAGAATCTTTACGACAGATTATGTTCCAGGTTCATGATGAGCAGTAGGTTGCAATCAAAGGACATAAACCATTCCAAGTTATAAAACTTTCAGAACAAGGAAAATATGGAATAACAACTGGGGCTTGCTATGTTTAAATTCTTACTATATTTTCTAAAGTCACTGTCTTCATTCTTCTATATGAAACAATGCTCATCATCACTGGTCATTAGAGAAATGCAAATCAAAACTACATTGAGATGCCATCTCACGCCAGTTAGAATGGCGATCATTAAAAACTTGGGAGACAACAGATGCTGGAGAGGATATGGAGAAACAGGAACACTTTTGCACTGTTGGTGGGAGTGTAAACTAGTTCAACCATTGTGGAAGACAGTGTGGTGATTCCTCAAGGACCTAGAAATAGAAGTTCCATTTGACCCAGCAATCCCATTACTGGGTATATATCCAAAGGATTATAAATCGTTCTACTATAAGGACACATGCACACAAATGTTCATTGCAGCACTGTTCACAATAGCAAAGACCTGGAACCAACCCAAATGCCAATCAATGATAGACTGGACAGGGAAAATGTGGCACATATACACCATGGAATACTATGCAGCCATAAAAAATGATGAGTTTGTGTCCTTTGTAATGACATGGATGAACCTGGAAACCATCATTCTCAGTAAACCGACACAAGAACAGAAAATCAAACACCGCATGTTCTCACTCATAGGCAGGTGTTGAACAATGAGAACACATGGACACAGCGAGGAGAGCATCACACACTGGGGTCTGTGGCAGGGGAACTAGGGGAGGGACAGCTGGGGGTGGGGACTTGGGAAGGATAACATGGGGAGAAATGTCAGATATAGGTGATGGGGAGTAAGGCAGTAAACCATATTGCCATGTACGTACCTATGCAACAATGTTGCATGTTCTTCACATGTACCCCCAAACCTAAAATGCAATAAAATATATATATATATATACACATATATATGTGTATATATATATGTATGTATATATATATACATATACATATATATGTGTATGTATATATATATACATACACATATATATGTATATGTATATATATACATATATATATATATATATATATATATATATATATACACACACACACATATAAATAAAACCACAGAGGCAGAGCCGGAATTGTGACGTTTCATGTAGAACCATAGAATGTTCTACATTATAAACCTAATTAAAAACTCTTCAAAATGTTAAACATTCCACATTATTGGATCAAATGATATAATTTCTGATGACTCCATACAAAGCAAGGATACAAGAACAAAAATAAAATAATGCCAAAGAAGAGATCTTGAAGAATTCCTCTTTGATTTTTAAACAAAATCATTTCAGAATGGTAATGCAGTGCTATGCATTAGAGAAAGCACTAGATTTTTAAGATGCTTTTTCTCCAATTTGTTTCAGTTGTCTCTCTATGATCATATTCCTTACTACACAAATTCCTTTAATTCATGGATATGTTACTTATGGATATTAGGGTCCTGGAAATCTGCCTGCCTCTGCATATCTTCCACCACCAATATTTTATATAACTCTTTAGCAGTCTATGTTTTTGAAAGTATGAGGACTATGTTGCCAAGAACTGTTGAAATGAAAATTTCTAAAAAGTCATAATGATTTTCAGCATCTTTTTTTTTTTAAGATAGGGTCTCACTGTCACCCAAGCTGGAGTGCAGCGGCATCATTATGCCTCACTGAAGCCTTAACCTCCTGTGTTCAAGTGATACTCCTGCCTCAGCCTCTCGAGTAGCTGGGACTACAGGTGTGTGCCAAAACTCCCCACTAGTTTTTGCATTATTTTTAGAAATGGGGTTTTGCCATGTACCCAGGCTGGTCTTGAACTCCTGGGCTCAAGCAATTTGCCTTCCTTAACCTCCCAAAGTGTTGAGATTACAGGGATGAGCCACCACACCCAGCTTATTTTTAGAATCTTAGACTAAAAAAATCTAAAAGACCAATGTGCTCTATACATTAGAAAATAGCACAAGTCTGTTCAATTAAATTAGTTCTTATTATAGTAAAAGATTACTAGTTTACTACAGTAAAGTGGAAAAAATCTGATTTTGTTAACCATGTATAATTTTGAAACAATAAAGGATTATTATATTAGTTCAGTAACAATTCTTATATGATAATTATATGTCAAGTATTATATTTTGTGCATTGAGGGTAAATAAATTAATAATATGTTGATTCATCAAGGCAAAGCTCATGATTTAATGTAAGTCCTTGAGAAGAAGCATGATCAAATTTATGTGAGCAGCCAAGAGAAAAAGAAAAAAGTAACTCTCTACATATCAACTGAAGAGGATGATAACTGCGATTCTTTAGCCTCTCTTCCCTTAAATTCTATATCCCATCCACTTAAAGTAAGCACTTTTAAAAATCTTATGTTTTCCATTTATTTTTGTCCTTAATTTATTGAAGTAAAATTGCCATACAAAAGATACACAACATTAATGACATTTATCTTATGTAACTTAGTTTTGCATATTTATGCAGAGAATTACATTTCATTTTAACTGCTGTATAGTATTCCCTTTTAAAAATACAACTCAATTTACATATTAATTGCTCTGACAGTCGATATTTGATTGTTTTTGTTGCTATGGGAAATATAGGCATAAACATTCTTCTTTTCTTTCTCACATTAAGAAAAATTTATCTGGAAATATTACATTTTGACAACTGAAAATATAAACTTATAAGGTATGAACATACTCAACTTTACAAGATAGTGACAAATTATTTCAGGAAGAGATGGTATCAATTTACTTCTCATCAGCAGGCAAAATTATTGTTTTCTATGCACTCTTACTTGATTATAAATGATTAACAGTTTGCCAGTATGGCAGATTTGAAATGATATCTCACTTTGTTCTTAATTTGTAATTTTCTGATTACCAATAACATTGAAAGTACTTTTATAGGTTTGTTGATCATTTTTCTTTACTCTTTTGGCAAATATCCCTTTGTGCCTTTTGACTACTTTACACTGAGATTCTGGAGATTTTAGATTATATAAAGAATACTAATTATTTTTCATTTTATGTGTTACATATATCTTCAGTTTTAAAGACAAGTTTATAGATTGTCTTAGTACTTTAAGTACTTTATCAACTGGATGATTTAAAAATCTGAATTGTACAAGAGTCTAATTTCTCAACATTGTTCTCCATGGTTTGCACATTTTTCTTTATTATTTATTGTTAATGTGTTGCTTAAAATTTTCCCTTATATTATAAAGACTCTCACTATTTACTTTGAAATTACAAACAGATGTTTTTAGCACATTTAAGTCTTTAGCTGGAATTGATTTGGGATTACTGTAGTCATTTTCAAAAATTTTCACATGCATATTCAGTAGCTAGTTCTACAGCTTTCTTAATAATCCATTCTTTCCCACTAATCTGAAAAGACACTTCTATGATATATAGCTTTCATATTTGCATAGATTTGTTTGTAGACTCTTTTTTAATCAGACTCTTCCATGAATATCTCCTTGCTAATACCACATGCTGTTATTTTCCTTTTATAAATTATATTTCTCTTTACATTTGTTTTATTTTATTTTATTTTCATGGAAATAATTATATATATATATAACTATATATATATAATATATATAACTATATATATATAAAACTATATATATATAATATATATAACTATATATGATATATATAAAGTAAATGTGATGTTGTGATATATCCAAACATTGTACAAGATTAAATCAAGCTAATTAACATATTCATCACCACACTTATTTATCTTTTTTGGTGAAAAAATTTAAAATCTATTCTTTTAAACTTCAAAATGGGAGGAGCAGCAAAAGTGGAAAGTTTGGGTATGAGATCAAATTTAAGCTGTTATCAGCTTAAAATAACCTGTTTAAAGATGTCTTATGCAAAGTTCACAGTAACCACCTTCTCTTACTTGCTTAGGTTATATAAAAATTGTTGTGATTTGGTAGAAGACCTAAACTTGTTCATTTTTTAAAAATACATCTTGGTTCTTTTTGATTCTTTCTCTTCTATATTAATTTTATAATTGCCAAGTTATATAAGAAAACCTGTTATAATTTTGTTGGAAATGACATTTAATCCATGGATCAATTTTAGTCGAAGATATCTAGGAATAAAACTAACTCAAAATTCATAAACTTTTACCTTTTATTTTTTCTGTTTCATAGATGGGGTCTCACTATGTTGCTTAAGCTAGACCCGAACTTGTGGCCTCAAGCAATCCTTCTACCTCAGCCTTCCAAGGTGCTGAGATTATAGATGTAAGCCACTGTGGCTGGCCCAAAATCTTTTCCTTAATGCAAATTATAAACCTTACAGAGTTTTTAATCCTGTCTTGAAAGACAACATAATTTTTTAAAGTGATATACCTGATCTGTTTATAAGACTATTTTGACATATATTAGATTATCTTGAGCTGTCCCTTATGTCTCTCGATCTCTCTTGTATATTCCCTGATATTATCTCCACTGCTTGTTGTATCATTTCTTCAGTTCTTGTTAACCTCAACAATTATTTCTTCTAGTGTGTCTAACCTGCTGTTGGGTGGATTTTTAATTAGAACATTATTTTTCATTTCATGAAGTATCATTTAGTTCTTTTCCTAATCCTCATGGCAATTTTTCATAGTATACTATTCCTAAACATCTTTTTGATTCAGATAGATGTGTGTATACACACACACACACACATACACAAACACAAACACACAAACATAAACACACACACTCTGGTTTTATATTCCAACATTATCATTCCAAAATCTGAGAACATGGAGACTGTAATTCTGTTTTCTGTGACTTCTGCTTGATCTTACTGTCTTATCCATAATGCCTTTTTTCCTATATTTTCAGATGCATTCCTGTGATTTTTACATTAATGATGGCTTATCTGTGAAACTGAATCTTCTATTTAAGGAGGGTTCTTTTAAAGAAAGAAACTGTGATTGCTTCTGCAAGCTTTCCATTAAGCACTACAAACCTGGGACTAAATTAAAAGTAATTTATACTTTAAGATTATTTGGAACTATAAATACAGAATATTCAGGTCCCAAATCTATTTTATATCATGGGGAGATTTTGAATTCTCAGGAGTTAAATACATATGTCCTCTGTGCTGAGTTCAAGGCAGAAATGTTTGCTTGTTCTGTCCTATGGAGAGCATTTTTCCTATCTTTCTGATTCAGTAAGATGTTACTATCCAGGGTTGGCTTTATATAGGCAACTCATAGGACATTCATCTGCATGTGTCCTGGCTCTGTACCCTGTCCTCTGCACCATGTACCCATCAAACAAAATAATCTCAAAACCTTCTATAACTACTTTATAAGTTTCTTACCACTCTAGCTTCCCATTTTCACTTGCCTTTTATGCTTTAGTCAATATCCATTAGTTTCCTGCAAATATGTGTGCCTGTGTGTGTGTGTGTGTGTGTGTGTGTGTGTGTGTATGTATTGCCTATTTACGTCTATTTTTTCCTCTTTGCAGTAAGATGTTTGTTCAGGATATCTGGTCTTCTTTCTTGACAGAGAGAAACTCCTGGATATAATTTAAATACACCGTCTCAATTGTTATTTTCAGTAATTTTCAGAGTAGACTCATCAAATTATTGATTTCATCTAAATGTTCAAGTCAGATGAAAAAAAATCCATCAGCATTTTAAAATATGTTTTAATTTATGCTTTATCACCTTTCAGTCTAAAGTAGATCAAGAAATATTGTTAGTTATAACAAAATGAACTATTATCTTCATAAAACTGTATCTTGTTACTCTACATTAACAAAAAACACATTTACATTAACAGGAAACCCTCTACTGAATACATATTTGAAAAGATATAACCACATTAGCTATTTCAGAAAGATTAAGAAAAATATGTTAAATGCTTTTAAGAACTTATTCCTGAAGTAACTTTCATAAGTCAGGCAATATGCCCCAAATAAAATTTCATTAATTTGTGGTCCTTTCAAAATGTTTGGAGACTGAGACTCTTGGTCAGTGTCTAAAACTGTTTTATACTAATTTCAAAGAAAATATATTGATACTTTTATGCAGTATTCTTTTGGAACACACATTAATAATTCAATACATTCATATTGCTTTAAAATATTTGCCTATAATCAATCTTGATTTACAGCCTTCAATTGCTGTAAATTATGTGATATATTATTTAAAAAAAAAACAATATATGCTATCTTTATATTTGAGTTTAGAATAGGTAATAATTAAATATGAAACACTCCAGATAGTCTGTGCTCAGAGAAAAAAAACCTGAATACAGACATTGGATTTGATGCTTCTTATTTGATGGTGGTTGTTTATTTCTTTAGGAATATTTACATCTATAGTAAAGTCACTTAGGCTGCAATATATTTTATTTTTCTTTTAATTTTTATATTGGAGTAAAACATTTTTCTGTTTAGGTAAAGTTGAGACAAATCTATATTTTACTATTGATAAAATATTAAGTCAAAATAAGCTTATGTTATATTATATATTTCCTATTATGTTATTTTGAATTTTTGGCTATATGTTCCAAAAATGGTAAAAAAATTCCAGGAAGATTCAAGTAAATGAAATACAACAGATAAATTAAGATGGATGACATACAGTGACATTCTTCACGTACAAAGAGAAATTCCACACCACAGTTAATGCTATAGAAACGACTGGTAGGTAAGATATTCAATAGGCTTAACATATGACTAGGAAAATATTTAAAGCAAAATATTTTAAAAAATAGGAATTAATTAATGGGAAGATAAATATGAGAAGTATTCTTCTGTCAACATCTTTAATAAACAATGTGAAAAATGAGAAGTGATTTCAAGTTCTAGTCCTCAAAAATACAATACAATTCCAAGTCTGATTGCAAAAATATACAAGGGAAGTTAGATCATCTCATTTTACCATATAAGCAAGGAAGTCTTCAGAGTTCTAATCAAAAGAATTTAGGGAGCAACCAAAGGAAGCTTTCACTAGACAAATTTGTGGTAATTTCATCATAGTGGTATATAACAAGCAATCGTCCAACAGATATAAAATAAAATAAAAAGTACTGATTATGTTTGTCTGGTGCTAGGAAAACAAGATATTATTAAATCCTGCAAACAAAGGAAAATAATCAAATATACAGTTATATGAATGGTACCTAATAGGAAAAAACAATTGGTATAAGTTTTACTTTCAAGCAGATTTACAGCTAAGAAATAAAGAAAGAAGGATAAACCTAGAATATCACCACTTTCAAATCCTAATGAATAACGATTCTCAATGATGCTCAAAATATCATTAGGGAACACCAGATGGATAAGTGTTTAACACATGTGTCAGGCTCACAATACATGAAAGCTCAATTCTTAAGATAAACCAGACACAATGTACCTCCTGATAAAAACAGTTGGAAGTACTCAACACTATTTAAGAAGAATATTGATTAAAATATGTGAATCTAAATCTTATCAAGCCTCTGTATCTTATATCTAGCTACTAGTCTACAGAAAATACAATCAGAAACAAAATGTTTAAAAAAAAACAAAGGAATTCAGCAAAATCCATAATGGGAGGTATCAATATAGAACAAAGCAGCCTACTTACTTCAAGGAATTCCTGGCAAGAGAGGTGGGAAATGAAAAGTGATAGATTTGAAGATACTTCAAAAACACCAATTAATTGTAATTCTTGAAACTCATTTGAATCTTGATTAGAAGAAAACAATCATGAAAAGAACCTTTGTGAAGCAAATATGGAAATTCAAACATGATTAGATATTTGATTATATTAATAAAGTTATAGTAGCTTTTTAGGCCTGACAAGAGTATTGCACATTTGTTGTTAAAAGTTACTCATCCTTAGTAATGCATACCCAAACATTTACAGATGAAATAATATGATGTTGAAGTTAGACATTTTAGGTTTTTGAATGAGAATAGGCAGATGAATGAATAAGATTAGCCATTTGGTGATAATTACTGAAGATGGGTAATGTGTACTTGGACATTTATTATACTGTTCTTTATATTTTTAAATGTATGCTTAAAGTTTCCTGTAACCAAAATAACAAAAATATTTAATATTCAATATGATATAATCCCTATGAGAAATGTTTTCCCAAAAATGACAATTTTGTGAATATGGAAATAAAAGTACTAATATGAAATATTTTACTGTACATTTGGTACTTATTTCATCATCTTTTTTAATGTCAAAAATTGGTTTGGATAATTTTTAATAGTCTAATTTGAATTGGCATATATATGTTATCTTATTTATTGCTGAAAACAGTTAAGGTGTATTGATATTTAAACATTAGCAGGTATTTGGTTTTTGAACATCTTTTAATTAGGTGAATGCCTACCCTCATTAATTAGTCATTTAGGGGTCAAAAAAGTTTTGTGTAAAGGAACTAACAGTTAACATTTCAGTCTTTGTGACTATACATAACCACTGAGCTTTACCAATGTAGCCCAAAAGCACCCATAGATGATATGCAAATGAACAGACATGGGTAAATTCCAGTAAAACTTTATTTACAAACATCAAGCAGGGGGTTGGATTTGTCAATGCACTCTAGTTTGCTAACACTTGAAAATATTTAGTTTAAATTGATATTATACTAACAGAATAGTAGAAAATAGATAAATAAAGTCCAGAAGTATATTTTAGTATATATAAAGTAAAGTAAGTGGCAAGGGTCATATTTCAATTCAGTAAGTAAAGGATGATGAGTTTCATCATTTATTAATGCTGATATACCTAATATCTACACAGATGAAACCTAATTTAAATCATTTTATCACATTATTCATAAAAAGTATACACAGATTGATTAAATATACAAAAATAAAGCAATATATAATCTTAGAAACATGATATTATCATATTCATTCAACGACTGGGGAAGTTTATTAACCATAACAGAAAACTTAGAGAAAAAAGATTTGACAGTAGCAGGTAGTACCCAAAATTTAATAAATAAGACAGATAATTCAATAGTAATATAGGAAAAGGATAAGGGGGACAGAGAATGCCTCTGACCTCCTAATATATATTGTTACCTTTCATCTTAGTAAGAGAAACTTGCATTTAAGGCAGTCTTCTGCCAACAATGTAAAATACTATATTTCACAAACTATATTGTAATTATTTGTGTCAGTACCTACCTTCCAGTTAATACTATATACGCAGGCGGAACAAATATGTGCATTTAAGGAAGTTTTATTTTAAAGAAAGGGAGCAAGAGCACTTCGTTCTCCTCCTCCTGTCTCCAGATGCCAATGCTGGGGATGTAGAGTTAATGGTTAAAGTTCTAGCCGATCATCATGGATCAAGTAGAAGATGCTAAGCGCAGCAGAACACAGACTGGACCCAGGACCCAGGTTATAGTATAAAGCCACGAATATGTGCACTGCTAACCTCGAGATCTCTTTTATAACAGAGATTTATCTTTCTATATGGCTTTACACACTATTATTTAGAGTGTTTTATTTAAGGCAGCTAAATCTAGCTCTACTTAGCAAAAAGAAAAGAAAATTTATATGAAAGCAAACAAAAGGCCACAAACACATAAAAAGACGCTCAATATCAAATTAAATCAACACTAAGATATTAGACAACATCCACCAGATAGACTATTATAAATTTAAATGACTGATAATAACTACAGATGGCCTGGATGAGAAGACATACTCACATATGAATAAGGGAATGTGGATTTTTGTAAGCTTTTTAAGAATCAAGCTGACATTATGAACAGAATCTTTGACTCAATAAGCCCTCTCCTGCAAATCTATTCCCTTGAAGAAAAATAAGAAGTACTAAAAATTTTAGGGTAAAGTACAGGAACAACTGGGTGTGATGGCTCACGCCTATAATCCCAGGACTTTGGGAGGCTGCAGCAGACATCACCTGTGGTCAGGAGTTTGAGACCAGACTGACCAGCATGGAGAAACCCCATCTCTACTCTAAATACAAAATTAGCTGGTCATGGTGGCGCATGCCAATAATCCCAGCTACTTGGGAGGCTGAGGCAGGAGAATAATTTGAAGCTGGTAGGCAAAGGTTGCTAAGAGCTATGATTGCGCCATTGTACTCCAATCTGGGCAACAAGAGCTAAGGAAACTCCGTGTCAAAAAAAAAAAGTATAGGAATTTGTTATGGCATGTTTGTAGTAGTAAAAATAAACAAACAGCATAAGTGATATCAATGTGCATATGGTTGAATCAATTATAACAGATTTATTATGGTGGAATATAAAGGAAGAAATTGGAGGCATGGTAGTCAAGTTGGCAGGATTTCCACAAGGTATGCGTAAATGACTAATGTGTATATTATTATCACAAGTTTATAAAAGCAAACAGTGATAACATGTGTAAGTGAAGGGTATGGGTGTGCTTGAGAGATATGAAACACCTTTGTATTGCAGAGAAAAGTAAAACAGATATTGTATAAACTATATAAATATCATTTACTATAAATATATAAATTATATATATAATATACCATATAAATTACATATGAGCATAATGAGACATATTAAACCATAAACATTGCCTTGGGCAGGGATAGAGGATGATATGGATAAAGAGTAGAAGAGCTGGACAAAGAAGAAAAAGAAAATAAAAGTGTATTACCCCATCATAAAACAGTCTATGCAGTCTTATATGATCTTATCATAATTATGTCTGTGTGTGTATACACTCATGTATATGTGTGTATAACATAAGAGTAATCACTAAAATATTAATGGTTATTTTACAATCATTACTAATTATAATGCAAAATAATATGTATTATTTTATATACGGTCCATAACTTCAAATTGCAATACTATCATTTCAAAACAATTCAAAAATCACATTATTTGCCTAAAGAGTTTTCACCACCTAGAACAAGGTACTTTGAGAACCAGCAGCTGTGATAACATTAGTATTCATGTCACTTTAGTATCTTTGTAGTCTTTAAGAAAACAACTGGGGCCACAGAACTGCACTGAGTAGTGTGTTACATTGTTTAGTTTTTGGATTTTTTTTTCATTTTCACTAAATACATTTTGAGGCTCATTTGCAATTATATTAGTTAATTTATATGAAAAATTGTTACTCTCTCCTTTTGAAAAATGGTACATTCTCGTATTTAAATGCTTCTAGAAACAAACAAGTGAACCAGTCAAGCCACATAATAACTTATCCTTATAATTAATGGATGAGTAATACAGCTGACTAGCCTACATACATAGCTCCAATAAACTATATCTCATATTAATCTTTTATTCTTTAGGAGCATTTGAAAGATGAGCAGGTAGAATCCAGAAACTTAATTACTTACAATAAGCTTGTTTCTCCATAGATGTATAATATATTCCAGCTAACATAATAGGTTTCTTAATTTCCTCTCCCAAAATATTTTTAAAAGACATTTATTCCCTGTTGTGTATATAACTAAGGAACTATAACAGGAAAGTGGCATGATCCTTCACTTTAAAAAAAAAATACAAAGGCAAAGAAATACCTCTGCAATGTACAATATAGTGACAATATATTTTGGACACATGAATAGGAAAAATAATGTCAAGTATAACAATAAATCTATCCAGATATGGTGGCATGCATCTGTAGTTCCACCTGCTTGGGAGGCTGAGGCAGGAGGATAGCTTGAGCCCAGGAGTTCAAGACTGTGGTACACTATGATTGCGTCTGTGAAAAGCCAATGTACTCCAGCCTGGGCAACATAGCGAGACCCCCATATCACTCTATCACTCACACACACACACACACACGCACGCACGCACGCACGCACACACACACACACACAACGAGTCTAGAAAATGGAGGTGAAATTCTCATTTTAGGGTAGGTACTACCAATATGAGACCAGAGGTAAAGTACTGAGGTGATGAGACAATGCCACAGAAAAGACAGAAAGGGAAATCATGCGGCTACACTGGAAGTTATAAATAATTCCCCAAACTACAGCTCTGGCTGCTGATATCTAAAGCTGGCCTCCATACTTAGAGAAATATATTTAGAGATAAAAAAGCATTCATTTAAATTCAAATAAGCACCATCCAGTAGCCATTATTAAAGGTCTATTTTGGCCACTGTTAGCCCACACACTTGTTTTAAAAAATTTGTTTTCCTTTAGCCTCTTTCTGTAGAGATACAACCACCTTGAGTCTAGAATGTAGAATGTCATATTAACAGGGTAAAAACTGCTGGTGAGTTAACTAGATTGGAGTGACAAGCAAGTCAGACACAGAGTTCTGAAGAATCTCTCCATCCTTATGCTCTGCTTGACATTGTTAAATATGAGCATTAAGTCCCATAAAAAGAAGTTACATGAAAGTCAAAGTCACCAAAGAAAAACTTCTACACTATCAAGGTGTGATACAAAACTGTAACAATAGTATTGATAAAACACTTACATCTGTTATACCACTTGACACTATCATCTTTGGAGTCAAATGTGCTGATTTTCAAAGGGTTACCATGAAATGATCAACAAATCTGGGGAATTTATTCTGAGAAATACATACGTTTTTGTAGCCAATTATTTATAAATAGTTATTCTCTCAAAAGAAAGACAGCAAGGAGCAAAAACTGTTGTGTGTGGCAACCTTTTTAATAAAATCACTTTTTTTTCACAATTGCTACAAAGAGAATAAAATACTTAAGAACACAATGAACAACGGACTTGAAGGAACTCTCCAAGAATAACTACAAAACACTGCTCAAGGAAATAACAGAGGACACAAACA
>CAUYLG010057951.1:0-11899 GCA_963573385.1 Cacajao melanocephalus | reverse complement strand
ACATGAAACCCGCCAGGCTGCCAATTTCCTCTTACCCACTCCAGATACCCGGCCATATGAAGACACCCAAGCCGGAAGGTCAGTCCTAGTTAAAAGCCTAACCCCTCGATCTCTGCAACCCCAGTGGACAGGACCCTTCCTTGTCGTCTATAGCACCCCAACCGCTGTCCATCTACAAGACCCTCCCCAGTGGGTCCATCATTCCAGGATAAAGCTGTGTCCATCAGGCAATCGGCCTGACTTCTCTGCCTCCTCCTGGAAGTCGCAAGTACTCTCCCCCACTTCTCTTAAACTCACCCGTATCCCCGAAGTGGAAGAGTAACCCTATATAAACCTAACATACCTTTTAGTTTCATTAGGCATCTTTTTCCTAACACCACTATTTAACGCAGTTGCGCCTACTACTTAAACCACACCGCAGAAAGTCTCTGTTTCTATTATTTTCTGTCTAACTGTGCTCAAATTCACTGTACTCATTTACTTTTACATGCCCTGCTTTTGTTTAAGTTGCCGGTTTACACTTTTCCTCCAGGCAATTACAGCTGATATTTCATGGGTTTACCCTCAGGCTACCACACTTAATTCTCTCTTAGAGTGGATAGATAATCTTCAGTGGCAGGGAACTCTCCAATATTCCACCCTGATAAAGTCCTCTTCTTTTCTTTTAAACTCACACTTAATGTCACTGCCGTTCTCTGCTCATACCCAGTCTTGTTAATGAAAGTGAATGGTTACTTATAGATACCACACGCTTCCTCATACACCGTGAAAACAAAAGCTCTCCCTCCACACAGTTACCCTACCAAGCCCCGCTACAACATTTAACAGCCACAGCCCTTGCTAGTTCCTTTGGTATCTGGGTACAAGACCCCAGTCCCCCCAGAACACTTTCTCATCTTTTCAGTTTACACTTCCAGTTCTGCCTAAGCCAAGGACTTTTTTCCTCTGTGGATATTCTTCTTACATCTGCCTTCCTACCAACTGGGCAGGCACTTGTACCCTAGTTTTCTTTACTCCCAAAATTCAGTTTGCCAGCGGAGACAAAAGCATCCCTGTTCCCCTTGTGGTCCTGACATGACACAAGCGGGTCATTCCATTGATCCCCTTACATGTAGGGTTAGGAATTAACTGCACTCAGCACAGGCAGAGCAGGCCTTATCACTTCAATCGCTACCTTCTGTAGCCTAATGATTTCTCTGCTAGCATCGGAAAATTAACTCAATCACTATCCCCTCCTCAAGCTCAAGTAAATTCCCTAGCTGCAGTTGTCCTCTAAAACCACAGAGGTCTTGATTTACTGACTGCTAAAAAAGGAGATCTTTGCCTATTCCTAAATGAAGAATGTTGTCTTTATGTAAACCAGTCTGGCCTTGCATATGATGCCATCAGTAGATTAAAAGACAGAGCGCAAAAGCTCGATAATCAGGCAAATGGTTATTCAGAACCTGGCTGGACTGGCTGGACACTCTCTAACTGGGTGTCATGGCTCCTTCCAATCCTTAGTCCTCTGATACCTATTTTCCTCGTCTTGTTCAGACCTTGCCTTTCCTGACTAATCTCTCAATTCCTACAAAATCACATCCAAGCAATAACCAATCAGTCAATGTGATAACCAATCAGTCAATACAACAAATGCTCCTACTAACAACCCCACAATATCACCCTTTACCCTGAGATCTCCTGGCAGTCTAAATTCTTTCCCATTTTTAGGTTTCAGCACCTCCCCCAATCCCGCTCGAAGAAGCCCTGAGAAACACCGCCCCATCACCCCTCTGTGCCGGCCTTCCTAATATTCCACTGCCCTCCACTCTTCATTTCTTTTTCCTTTATATTACTATATAAAAAGACAGGAATGTAAGGTCTTTTAGGCTGACTGATGGTGCCATGGACTGCATGGTAACCTCTGTAACCTGCATGGACACCTCCAGATGAGTTCTTGGAAATAGAAAGACTGAAGTAACTGGAAAACCACAAAAGGGAAGAATGACCAACCCCTGCAGCACCTAATTAACTTTGAGACATTCTTCTATTGTTCCTTATTCCCACCCCAACTGATAAGGCAACTGGACTTTGTAACTGATCTTGGTCAACCTGTGACTCCAGCTCCTACGACCCCCTCCTAGCTTGCAAAAACCACCCTAAATTGTAACTTCTGTAACTTTCCACTGCCTACCCCAAACCTATAAAACCAACTCCTATCCCTCTGCCCTCTGCTGACTCTCTTTTTGGACTCACCCCACCCGCACCTAGGTGAATAAGCAGCCATGTTGCTCACACAGAGCCTGTTTGGAGGTATCTCTTCATTCAGAGCACATGTTTAACAACGAGGAAATGGAGCTAGATTTGGAGGAGGGGAGTTTTAAATGAGGACCCTTAGATACAAGATATTCTGGAGGGTCAGGGACAGGGAGTTGGGGAAGTATACGAGGGCAGAGAAGCAGAATTTACAGTGAGTTAAAAGGATTTTAACTTTGTTCTAATCTGATTCCTGCTTTTTGATCTTGCTAAGGATGTCTTTAAAGCTGGCTGTTATACTGTTTCATGTCCTTTTTTCAATTTGACCTTCTCATAGGTACCAATAAATAGTTGTTTAGAAGAGCCCTCTGAAAATACATTTTTTAAATATAACCAATTCATTTATCCTAAAAGTGACTCAAACCAATAAGTCTTTTCACAGAAAGATGTAGAGCTAAACCAAAAGTGATTCTAACTTTTGAGGTTTTGAATATGTGATCTGACAGACCAAAATAGATTCCCTTTTATCAACTAAGATGTACCCTAAGGTTAAGAAAATAAGTTACCTGTATTTAGTCTGTTCTCACATTGCTATAAAGAACTACCTGAGACTGGGTAATTTATAAAGAAAAGAGGTTTAATTGGCTCATGATTCTGCTGGCTGTACAGGAAACATGATGCTGGCATCTGCTTGGCTTCTGGTGAGGCCTCAGGAAACTTACAATCATGTCAGAAGGCAACGGGGTAGCAGGCACGTCACACGGTGAAAGCAAGAACAAGAAAGCAATGGGGAGGTGCCACACACTTTTGAATGACCAGATCTCACTCACTATCATGAGGAAAATACCAAGGGGGATGATGCTAAACTATTCATGAGAAATCTGCCCCCATAATCCAATCACCTCTCTCCAGTCCCACTCCCAACAATGGGGATTATGTTTCCTTTTTTTTTTTTTTGAGATGGAGTCTTGCTCTGTCACCCAGGCTGGAGGGCAGTGGCACAATCTTGGCTCATCACAATCTCTGCCTCCCAGGTTCAAGTGATTCTCTTGCCTTGGCCTTCCAAGTAGCTGGGATTATAGGAGCCTACCATCACACCTGGCTAATTTTTGTATTTTTAGTAGAGTCAAGGTTTTGCCATGTTGCCCAGGCTGGTCTCAAACTCCTGACCTCAGGTGATCCACCTGCCTTGGCCTCCCAAAGTGCTGGGATTACAGGCATGAGACACCACGCCCAGCTGGGATTACATTTCAATATGAGATTTGGGTGGGAACACACATCCAAACTATATCACCCACAAAATGTGGGATGCCTGCAGTCACAGACTCCCTGGTCTGTAACACTAGGCAATTGATATCGGGATGAGAGTTTCCAAGCACTAACCAAGCAATGAAGGTTAAAACAACAAAAGCCCCTTATGGACTGGGACTTCTTATTGTGACAGACTCACCTGAAAACTGACATGGTCAGTCAAAGACAATGCTGCTTGTCACTTCTTGTCTCAGGTTCCAACCTGTTTGACTGGCTGCCTCATGCAAGCCCATACTTGAGCCCCACCCCACCAGATGGCAGATATCACAAAGAGTGTTCTCTGGTAAGAAAGCCAAGCTCTCAGGACATAAAACAAGATGAAAGGAGAACCTCATCCGGTTTATTTGTCTCTGGGACCCACACCAAAGTTCACCTAAATGGACACCACTTTGGTGACAACCTTAAACTCACCAATCTGTGAGGCTGACTTCAACAACAAGCTTATAAGGGCCTATGCCCATGTTCTGCCTGGTGATTCTCCTCCTCATGACACATAACGTGAAAAACAAAAGAAATGGAAAACAAAGACCATATCTGGGAGGAAAAGGATCAGAAAACAAGAATATTCATACCCCCCTCCCCGAAATACTAGAATCCCTATACAAGAACTAGTTCAGTGGCCTGGCATGGTAGCACACACCTGTAATCCCAGCACTTTTGGAGGCTGAGGTGGGCGGATCACTTGAAGCCAGGAGTTCAAGACCAGCATGGCCAACGTGGCAAAACTCCATCTCTACTAAAAATACTACTACTCTACTAAAAATACTCTACTAAAAATTGGCCAGGCGTGATGGTGCACACCTGTAATCCCAGCTACCGGGAAGGCTGAGGCATGAGAATCACTTAAACCTAGGAGGCAGAGGTTTCAGTGAGTCAAGGTCATGCCACTGCACTCCAGTCTGGGTGACAGAGCAAGACTCTTATCAAAAAAAAAGAAAGAAAGAAAAGAAAACAAGACCTAGTTTACACACATTTCTTCTGCTAATCCAAATTTAGAAAGAGCAAAAGAAAGAGACTCTTAACACTCTTGCTTCAACCAGATTCTGCAGGAAGAGACCTGAAAACCTGATATGGCCAGAAATGTTACCTTTGCTAGCATTTTTGTCAGGGGGTCCCAGGATCCTATAGTTTCAGCATTCATAGAGCGAGCTGGTCCCTACCAGTGAAGCCCTGGGTTGGGTGCTGTTATGTATAAAATTTTTCTTTTGGTGCAGCAAAGAAAAATTAGTACTGGGACAAAGGATCTCTCAGCAAAGTAATTTTTTTTACTTCCTGCAGAAAGGGTACTCCTGTTAGCAATCTTGCCATTAGAGTACAGCAAACAAAGGAAAAGCAGACATATTTATTTCTTATGCATTTGGCATTGTCCTTACTGCTGTGTCTGATCTCTCTTGGCTGGAGCCAGACCTCACAATCTAAACTAAAACCCAATTGGCTAATAACTTGAAACTTTTCTAAACAAGTAAAAGCAATGGAGAGCAAAAAAAGGAAGTCCAAATAAGGAAGGGGCATAGGCTGCAAGCTGAGACATGCCCGTGACCACGCTCAGCACAAATATCTTGGGTAAAGTACAAGGACATAGAATGTACTATGTGCCTGTAAGCATGTCTAACAGCTACATAGCATAGGGCTTCTAGCAAAAAGCAATTTTGAAGAAAGTGTTTAAAACAAACTATTATTTCTAACACTTATGAATTTTTCTTAAACAAAAAAGGAAACTTTGAAGAGGAACTTTTCTACTTCCCACAGGTGCCAACTATAGGGGAGCAAAAATTGCCTTTCCTCCACCCTTCTAGTTTCCTTGGCTGGGCTATGAATTAAATGAACATAAGACAGATTAACAGGATTTTAAAAGCCTATTTCATTACATATATATGCATAGAAATCCCACAAAATATGAGACTTGAAGAAAGGTCAGGTGACTGCATTACAGGACCAACAGGTTTGTATGCCCACTGCACAGTAACATACCAGTATATGTACTGGTATGTAATATACTGTAACAGAAGAGTTTGCAGCAGAGAAAGAGTTTAATGATTGCAGGGCACCAAGGGAGGAGGTGGGAGGAGACCCTCAAATCCATCCTTTCAAGGTGCTCTGGGCTGTGGTTTCTAAGGGGATCGTGGAGGGTGAGGGGGCTGGAAAATTGGGACTATTGATTGGTTGGGGTAAGAAGGATGAAATCATCAGGATGTGGAAACCGCATTCTTTGGTGAGTCAGCTTCTTGTGGGATTCTTCACCCCAGCTGATGTCAGTACTTTTACTGGCATACAGGACCTGAAAGAATATCTCAAATGGAAAACTTAACTAACATTTTATAATGTTCAAGTTGTGCACTTTATTATCATTATGTTCATCAAGGATGAGTGAATTAGTACCTTATGGTTATAAATGTTGACTCATAATATTCCATTTAAGTCCAGCTACAATCTAGTTGGCTGGGTTCAGGCTCCCACCATGCTGGATCATAGCATCCCCAAATTTCAAAAACACCAAATGTATGTACAGTGCTCCCATGAGTGATCATGAGGTGATTAGTCATTGTTGCATTGAGATGTCTTATTTAAGGGAAACAGGTGGGCAATCTTAGTGTCCATGGCCCTGAAGAACCAGATGCCAGGTGTAATTTCAGTATAAGTCACCCCCAAGTGTTATGGGCCTGGAGCAAGGAGGGTAGAACTTCCCTAGTGGTGGCTGATTTCTCGGTTTTTGGTGGTTTAAGAAGGTGAATTGGAGGTGATAAGCATGTTGATGAGGAATGATTTGACTTGGATGTGCTACGTACAATAAATAACTGAATGGCCTACGTAATATTAAGGATTTGCTGTACTGGACAATGGGCATGTATGCAAATCTGTCCTCGTGATATGTTCAATAAATGTATGATTATGATAGGTTATTATGGTATTATTGTTCTTGCTGGATATTCATGGAGGTAGGAATGTAATGTATGATAATATATCAATGTACAATGTATAATTAAGCATACATGATACTGGTACATTAACTTTTGGGGTTGAGCAGGAATGCTCAACGTACATCATTGTAATATTAATTTATGTGGATTCTTCAATACTGACATGGAAGTTAAAATAAAATTATTGTACTCCCAAGTAGAGAAATCAGGGGATAGTTAAGATATCTTAAGATAGTTAAGATATAATTTAAGCTTTGGATGCTGGTGGTAAAGCAGGAAGCTTCCTCCTTGAAATTGTCCTGGGGAGGAGGGCCCTCCATTTTTGGTTTACAAGACCAGAGTAATTTAATTATACTACAAGGACTTCTACATCTGAGTAACTTGTTTTCTATTAGACTAGTGAGTGACATAAAATACAAGAATGAGGGAAAAATATGTAATAGATGCTGCTTAGCCAATGATGATGAAGGGGTGTTCGGCAGCTTGGCCTCTGATTCATGTAAGCTTAAGGAGGTCTGCTACTAAAATTCAACATAAGCATTGACTTAATGGTTGAAATATCATGCTTCACTGCTTGGATATGTGAAGTATTGGAACAATAGCTAGGATAAGAATGGAGAGGACAAAGGCCGGTACTCCTCTTAGTTTGTTAGGGACAGAGCGTAGAATTGTGCAGGCAAACAAAAAGTATCACTGGTTTAATGTAGGGTGGTGGATTGAGGGGATTTGCCAGAGTCTAGTTGTCCGGGCCTCCTAATAGGTCAGGTGAGAATAAAGTAGTAATAGAAGAAAGAGGATCAGGCTTAAGATGTCTTTGTATAGTAGGGGTGAAATAGAATTTTGTTAGAATCTGATGAAACTCCTGACGGGTTGTTAGATCCTGTCTTATGGAGAAATAAAAGGTGGACAGCTACTAGGGCTACAATAACGAAGAGTAAGATGAAATGAAGGTGAAGAATCATGTGAGGGTGGCCTTGTCAACTGAAAAGCCCCGTCGAATTCCAAATTCACTGCACCAGGTCAGTGCCAGTATATGGAATAATTGATAGGTTGTGATTTCTGTTGTACCTCAAAAGTTTATCTGTCCTCATGTCAGGACATAACCTATAAATGCTGTAGCTATTATGGCAAGTAATAAAAATGCCAATGTCTCAGGTTTCTAGACAAGTATAAGACTTGTAGTATAAGCCTCATCCTACATGTAAGAAGAAGCAGATGAAGAATATTGATATTCCATTGGCATGTAGATATTGGATAAATCAGCCATAATTTACACCTCAACAGATATGTGTGATGGAGAAGAATGCAGTTATTGTATCTGATACATAGTGTATGGCTAGGAATAGTCCTGTAATAATTTGTAAGGCCAGGCAAACACCTAGAAGAGAGCCAAAATTTCATCATGCAGAAATATTTGGTAGTGCTGATAGGTCAATAAATGAGTGATTGATAAATTTTATTAAGGGGTGGGGTTTTCTGATGGTGGTCATTTGAGTTCCTATAGTTGAAGTACTGTATTAGGGTTCTCTAGAGGGACAGAACTAATGGAATGTGTATATATATATATATAAAGGGGAGTTTATTAAGTATTAACTCACACGATCACAAGATCCTACAATAGGCCATCTGCTGGGAGGCTAGGCCAGTCTCTCCTTTCGCATTTTTCTGCCTGCTTGTATTCTAGCCGCACTGGCAGCTGATTAGATTGTGTCCACTCGGATTAAGGGTGGGTCTGCCTTCCCCAGCCCACTGACTCAAATGTTAATCTCCTTTGGCAACACCCTCACAGACACAACCAGGATCAATACTTTGTACCGTTTAATCCAATCACGTTGACAGTATTAACCATCACTAGTACAATGATGATTTTTCATGTCACTGGTCATGGATAAATTCCATGTGAAAATTATGATAAAAACCATGTAAGAGTTAAGAAAGAGGAAAGAAACATGAAATGTGGTTGGCAGTTAAAGACAGGTTTACTTTAGGTAAAACCTGAGAGGCACTCCTGGCCTCTTTTGGTCAGGAGCACTTTCTCTTGCAGACTAAGAGTATATATTGGTTTTAGGGTGAGGGGGCTTATCCCAAGCTTGGAATGTTTATGTGTGGAAAGAAGTTGATGGTGGGGTTGGAATCTCTCTGGCAAGAGGCGAGGTTATCTTGGGCAGACATCTTTCCAGCCCAGAGTGGGGTTATTTCAGGGCTAGCATCTTTCCGGCTAGAGTGGGGTTTATCTCAGGGCTAGCATGTCTGTGGTCGGGGAGGAGTTTGGAATGTTGTGGTTTATGGTCGTTCTGACCTTAGCCATTAGGCTGATGCCTTTTGGATTTAGGCGGTTTTTTACTAAGGTGAACTTTAGAATGAGGGGCTTGTCCAAGATGGCGATGCTCCTGCTCTGTCAAACTGTACTTTTATTAAGTACAATTTTTGTTGTGGGCTTTGTGGGTTTTTCTTCAAAGCTTTCACCAATTTATGGAGGTTTAGGGTTGATCATTAGTGGATGAGTAGGTTGTAGTATTGTGTTAAATTTTGGCGGTGCTTTTTTGGGGTTAATTCTTTTTTAATTTACTTCGGGTGAATGATAGTGGTTTGGGGTGTACTACAGCGATAGCTACTAAGGAGTACCCTGAAGCTTGGGGCTCAAGTGCTGTTATTTGGGATGTCCTGTTGTTAGGGTTATTGTTAGAATCACTTATGGTTGGCCAGGCGTGGTGGCTCATGCCTATAATCCCAGCACTTTGGGAGGCCGAGGTGGGTGGATCACCTGCGGTCAGGAGTTCAAGACCAGCCTGACCAACATGGAGAAACTCCATCTCTACTGAAAATATAAAATTAACCGGGCATGGTGGCACATACCTGTAATCCCAGCTGAGGCAGGAGAATCTCTTGAACCCAGGAGCCAGAGGTTGCAGTGAGCCGAGATTGTGCCATTGCACTCCAGTCTGGGCAACAAGAGCAAAACTGTCTCAAAAAAAAAAAAAAAGAATTATTTATGATTATATGAATAGTACATTATGATGAGGTAGAAATTGTTACTGATTATTAAAATATGAAAAATTGGGTGATTTTTAAGGGTGAGGAAGCAGGGCTTTGTGAAGATTCTGTAGGTGTTGCTGCATTGTAGTTATGGTAATTGATTAATGGTGGTTGCTGGTTTATCTTTGTCAGCATTTTTATTGTGACTGAGATTACTTGAGGAAACAGGGTTATATGATTAAGAATAAGATTAGAAATATTGGGATAAGAAAGGAGAGAAAATAGTTTGGTTAGGTCTTTTTGGCTGGATACAGTGATCGAGGCTAGTTTCTAGAGCTGGGCTACATTGTTTTGGTATTGCTTTTTCTATTTAAATTAAGTATCATAAAAGGAATGCTGTATTTTGGCTTGCAGTGAGGTTTGAGTATGGTGTTATGTGATGTATTGCAATTGGGAAGAACCCCAGTATATCAGAGAATGTATATGTGTATGAGGGGATTTTAAGTTTAAGATTGTTAGTCATGAGATTAAGTTCTATTGCTACTGAAAATCCTAGATTAGTTATGCCTAAGGCTATAAGTTTTAGGTAGCGGGGCATAGTTATTTGGGGAATAGATATAGGAATAATATTGTTAGAGATGAAAAATCCGGCAAAAGTACGACCAATTGCTAGCCATTTAATTTAGTTTATTAACAGGGTTACGTTTGTTTTTTGTTTGTTTGTTATTGAGACGGGGTTTCACTCGGTCACCCAGGCTGGAGTGTAGTGGTGCTATCTTGGCTCACTGCAACAAGTGCCTCTCGGGTTCAAGCAATTCTCCTGCCTCAGCCTCCCAAGTAGCTGTGATTACAGGTGAGTGCCACCATACCTGGCTAATTTTTGTATTTTGAGTAGAGGTGGGGTTTCACCATATTGGCCAGGCTTGTCTCGAACTCCTGACCTCAAGTAATCTGCCCACCTCAGCCTCCCAAAGCGCTGAGATTACAGGTGTGAGCCACTGCACCCAGCCCAGGTTATTTTTGTTGATGACAACTAAGGTTGTAAAGCAAGGCTGTCCTAGCAGTGTGAAGAAAATAATTTGGGTACTGTATACAGCCTTTAGGGAGTTGGTGATGAGTGTAATTAAGAGGGCTCAGGCATTGGTATATGATGCGCTTGTGGTTTCAATGATGAGATCGAGGCAAGGTATACCTGTGAGGCTGCCAATGAAAAGTGAGGAGGAAGTGAAGATGTCTTGTTTATTATTTAGATTATGAATAATAGATCTAGAGCCTATACACTATGGCTTTGAAGAAAGTGTGAGTATAGATATGAAGAAATGCTAGGTAAGGTTGATTAATGCCAGTTGTAACTATTGAGACCTAGTTGACTCGAGGTAGAAAATGCTATGATTTTTTTTGATATAATTTTGTGTTAGAGCTCAGATTGCTGTGAATAAAGTGGTGACTGCACCTAAGCATAGTGTAAGTGCCTGCATGATTATATTATTTTGTATTAAGGGGTAAAAGCAAATTAGTAGGCAGATACTTGCTACTACTATTGTGCTAGAATGAAGGAGGGCAGAGATGGAAGTTGGGCCTTCCACGGCTGATGGAAGTCGTGGATGAAGTCCAAATGGAACTGATTTGCCAGTTGCTGCTACTAGGAGCCCAATTAGTAGGAGGATATTGATGTTGGGGTTAAGAATAAATATCTGTTGGAATTCTCATGTATTAGAGAATGATAGGAACCATGCTATTCCTAAGATGAAGCCAATGCCTCCAATCCAATTATTAGAATTGCTTATAGGGCTGCTGTGTTAGCATCTGTTCAGCTATATCATCAGCTGATTAGCAGTAAAGATACCTGCTCCCTCTCATCCAGTAAAAAGTTGGTGGTGACTAGAATTAGTATGGTGATGAGAAACATGAGTAAATATTTGAAGAATTGACTGATATTAGGGTCTGAGTGTGTATATCATATATATATTTAAATAAATACTGCAGGCTAGAGTGCAGTGGCATAATCTTGACTCACTGCAACCTCTGCCTCCTGGGTTCAAGCCATTCTCCTACCTCAGCCTCCTGAGTAGCTGGGAATACAGGTACACACCACCACGCCTGGCTAATTTTTGTATTTTCAGCATGTTGGCCAGGCTGGTCTCAAACTCCTGACCTCAGGTGATCCACCCACCTCAGGCTTCCAAAGCGCTGGGATTATAGGTGTGAGCTACTGCACCCAGCCATGATATTTAAATTCTATAATCGACCATGTGAAGAAGTGTGCTACTGGTACAAATATCATTGAAAAATAATCTAGTTTTTTTTTTTAATTATTATTATTTTTTTTTATTTTTTTTTATTGTATTTTAGGTTTTGGGGTACATGTGAAGAACATGCAAGATTGTTGCATAGGTACAAGCAGCAAATCACACTGCCACGTGTGTCTCCTTCACTTATGAAGCTTAGTTTGGCTGGAT
>CAUYLG010057950.1:0-30047 GCA_963573385.1 Cacajao melanocephalus | reverse complement strand
CAGTGGGAGGTAATTGAATCATGGGGGCAGGTTTTTCCCATGCTGTTCTCGTGATTGTGAATAAATCTCACAAGATCTGATGGATTTATAAAGGAGAGTGTTCCTGTACATGCCCTCTTGCCTGCCACCACATAAGACGTCCCTTTGCTCTTTGTCTTCCGTCATGATTGTGAGGTCTCCCCAGCCATGTGGGACTGTGAGTCCATTAAACCCCTTTCCTTTATAAATTTCCCAGTCTCGGGTATGCCTTTATTATCAGCATGAGAACAGACTAATACAGTAAATTGGTACTGAGAGTGGGGTACTGCTGTAAAGATTCCCAAAAATGTGGAAGCAACTTTGGAACTGGGTAACACACAGAGGTTAGAACACTTTGGAGAGTGCAGAAGAAGATAGGAAAATGTGAGAAAGTTTGGAACATCCTAGAGACTTCTTGAATGGCTTTGACCAAAATGCTGATAGTAATATGGACAATAAGGTCCAGTCTGAGGTGGTCTCAGATGGAGATGAGAAACTTGTTGAGAACTGGAGTAAAGGTCACTCCTGCTATGCAAAGAGACTGGTGACATTTTGCCCCAGCCCTAGAGATCTGTGGAACTTTGAATTTGAGAGAGATAATTTAGGGTATTGAGGGAAGAAATTTCTAAGCAGTGAAGCATTCAAGAGAAAGCAGAGCATAAAAGTTTGAAAAAATTTGCAGCCTAATGTTGCAATAGAAAAGAAAAACCCATTTTCCCTGAAGAAATTCAAGCCCACTGCAGAAATTTACATATGTAACAAGAAGCCAAATGTTAAGCACCAAGACAATGGGGAAAATGTATCCAGGGCATGTCAGTGACCTTCGCAGCAGCCCCTCCCAGAGGCATAGAAGGAAAAAAATGTTTTCTGGGCTGGACCCAGGGCCCCCTTGCTTTGTGCAGCCTAGGAACTTGGTGCCCTGCAACCCAGCCACTTCACTCTAGCTATGGCTAAAAGGAGTCGAGGTACAGCTCAGGCCATGTCTTCAGAGGATGCAAGCTCCAGGCCTTGGCAGCTTCCACATGGTGTTGATCCTGTGGGTGCACAGAAGTCAAGAATTGAGGTTTGGGAACCTCCACCTAGATTTCAGAGGATGCATGGAAACTCCTGGATGTCCAAGCAGAAGTTTGCTGCAGGTGTGGGGCCCTCATGGAGAACTTCTACTAGAGTGGTGAGGAAGGGAAATATGGGGTTGGAGGTCCCACACACAGTCCCTGAGGGGATACTGCCAAGTGGAACTGTGAGAAGAGGACCACTACCCTCCAGACTCCAGAATGGTAGATCCATTGACAGCTTGCACCATGCACCTGGAAAAGCCACAGACACTCAATGCCAGCTCACAAAAGCAGCTGGGATGGGGGCTATACCTTGCAAAGTCACAGGGGTGGAGCTGCCTGGGGCCATGGAAGGCCAGCTCTTGTATCAGTGTAACCTGGTTGTAAGACATGAAGTCAAAGGAGACATCATTTTGGAGCTTTAAGATTTAGCTGCCGTGCTCGATTTTGGACTTGCATGGTGCCTATAGCCCCTTTGTTTTTGCCAATGTCTCCAATTTGGAACAGGTATACTTACCCAATGCCTGTACCTCCATTATATCTAGGACGTAACTAACTTGCTTTTGGTTTTACAGGCCAATGAGCAGAAGGGACTTGCCTTGTCTCAGATGAGACTTTGGACTTGGACTTTTGGGTTAATGTTGGAATGAGTTAAGACTTTGGGGGACTGTTGGAAGACATGACTGGTTTTCTAACAGGAAGATAAGAGATTTGGGAGAGGCCAGGTTGGAATGAGAATGGACTAACACAAGATCCCACTTCCAAGCAGCCTACTTAGGATCCCCTAGAGATAATTATCAAGCCAATGTTATTCTGTCCCAGGTAGTCACCAAATGAGGTAATGGAAATTATGATTTAGGCTTATTTGTAGAGTTTCTGTCCACAGCAACTGCGTTTTCCCCTTTCACTGAAGCCTTGTGGCTCAGTGAAATCCACTTGGCCTGCAAATCCACTTTCAGGCTATGATCAACTAAAGAGAACTTTAGTTTAAACAGATTCTTAATTAACCAGTAAAATCCAAATATAGCTATAACTTGTTTGATAATTTGCCCCACTTTGTTCCTTATCAAAAACATGGTGCTTTCAGTTGGCCCTATGTCTGTGGATTTCATATCTGCAAATTCAGTCAACCACAGATTAAAGATATATCGGAAAAACACATTTTAAAAATGTTGTATTATAATCATTTACATAGAATTTATATTGTATTATAAGTAGTATAGTGATTATTTAAAGTATTTAATTTATATGCAAATATTATGCCATTTTACATAAGGGACTTGAACATCTGTGGATTTTGCTATGGGGGAGGTGTCCTAGAACCAATCATCTGCAGGTGCAGAAGGACAACTGTGTTAACTTTGACTTTTCAATAATTAGGTTTAGCCAGGCATGGTGGTTCATGCATGTAATCCCAGCACTTTGGGAGACCAGTTGGGGAGGATCATGTAAGCCCAGGAGTTCAAGACCAGCCTGGGCAACATCAGGAGACCCTGTCTCTACAAAAAAATTAGCCAACCATGGTGACATACATCTGTAGTCTCAGCTACTCAAGAGGCTGAGGTGGGAGGATTACCTGAGCCCAGGAGTTAAAGCTTGCAATGAGCTATGACTGCACCATAGCACTCTAGTCCAGGTGACAAGATGAGGCACTGTCTCAAAAAATATGCAACGGGCCAGGTGTAGTGGCTCACACCTGTAATCCCAGCACTTTGGGAGGCCAAGGTGGGCAGATCACCTGAGGTCAGGAGTTCAACACCAGCCTGGTCAACATGACGAAACCCCATCTCTACTAAAAATGTAAAAAAATTAGCCAGGCATGGTGGCATGCACTTGTTACCCCAGCTACTCCAGAGGCTGAGGTAGGAAAATCACTTGAACCTGGGAGACGGAGTTTGCAGTGAGCAGAGATCACACCACTGCACTCCGGCCTGGGAGACAGAAAAGGACTCCATCTCGAAAAAAAAAAAAATTAATAATAATGGTTAGGTTATGTTAGGTTTTTTAAAAAGTCTTTAATTAAGACACATAATAATTATAGCACATTTTAAATATTGTTGCTTTTCTCTGTGATATTCTTATACATCACAGATGTTATGTACTTTTTGTACAAAACAATATTTTTTCCATAGGCACTTAAAATCCCCCCAAAAGGGATTTCTTTAATAGTGAAATTTTAAATGGTAGAAACACTGATAATTATTATAATAGAGCAGGGACTGCAGGGCCCAGGCAGGTGATGGAGAGGTCAAGTACGCAGGTCCTCCTGAAATTGATGGTTAGTTCTCAGCTCCATCTGACAGATGCCAGGCAAAAGTATGGGTCCAGTGTTAGCCATCTTCTAAGTTGTCAAAAGAAACTAGAAATCTGGAGTTTTATATGAAATCTCCCATTTCTTAGGGATTGTCAACTAATAAACATGAAAATAATAATTGTTTAAAACCTGAGAGAGGAAAAAAAAAAAACTTGGGCTCCCAGTTTGTGACCACTGTGCAGAGATAGGAGCAAGATACCAGGAAAATAAAGAGGAACTCTCCCTTAGGTAATCAGGGGAGACTTCTCAGAAGTGGTGACATTTGAACTGAATGCTGGAGGATAAATGTTGAAGGTATTTGCTAGATGCTGAGGAAGGGTGTGTGTGTGTGTGTGTGTGTGTGAGATATGCACAGTGGGAAGTATTAATAAGGATTAAGGTTGCATATGCAAGGGCACAGAACTGTGAAACAGTGTGGTCTTTTGGGAGAATTTCAACAAGTTTGAAAAGGATGTGTTTGTGGAGACTGTGATGAGAACTAAAGAAGAGCACTGTGTATGTGGTTGATACATCTAGTCTTAGTGTCAAGGAACACTTGGGGGACACTAGAGAATGTTTTGATACGATTTTTTGTTGTGGATTCATCCTACTGGCTGCAGTGTAGAGGATAGATCAGTGGGGAGCTGGGGAGGCCAATTATAAGGCTCTTGCAGTGGTCCAGGGAGAAAATAATGAGGTTGAGTGATGGAGAGAAGGGGATTCCTCAGAAGGACACAGGAAATGAACATGGTAAGTTTCCTGACTGATTAGATGGGGGAGTAGTGCCAAGGGAAAGACAGTAGGATGACTTACATGCTTAAACAGGTAGTGGAGCCATTCAACAAAAAGAGAAAATAAAAACAGGAAGAGAAAAAATGTTTTGAAGGAAAAATAATGAATTCAGCTTTGGGTAACATATCGAGCTCACTTTAATGGAAAATTTCTGTAGGTAGCTGGAACCATGAGTCTAAACTTCAGGAGACCATGGTTAGAAATGGCCTGACTTGGGAGTGATCATCTACTGGGTGAGAGAACATGGAGTAAGAGGAAATAAGGTGAGGCACACGTTCGCATGTGAAGAACATACAACACATATACCTACAGAAAAGACTAAGAGACAGTGGTTAGAGAAGCAGCAAGGAGCAGAGAGGAAGCCAAGAAAGGAAGAGGGAGAAGGGTTGGAAGCATGTGGGTCAGGCAGTGAGGTTGGGTACTACACCTCCTCCTGGGTGATGTGCCAGTGAACTCAAGTGGGGCGCCTGACTTCTATAGATTTTATGATAGGTTTCGATACAATCGATTCTAACAGGTCTGGCTTTTTGCTTGTTCCTTTTCCTTTAGGTTGTTTTGCCGCCTCACCTAGAAAAGATCCGAGACAGGCTAGCTGAAAACATTCACGAGCTTTGGGGAATGAATAAAATAGAGCTTGGCTGGACTTTTGGCAAGGTATGTGTCACAGTGGCCAGGCGGGGGTGGAGGGTGGGATTGCCTTGGTACCTGGAAGCTTTCTTCCGGCTGCATGCGTGGCTTTCATTGCATTCACTTGTTAGGCACAATGAGAAGAACAGGTCTTCACAGAAAGAAGTAAGTCTGTCCCACTTCTTACTCCCAAATACGCGTTTCCTTTATCTGGTTGGGATAGATCATTGATTCTCGGCACCTGCTTCAGAATACTCGCATCATTCCTTCAGAAAAAAGTTTTCCTCTCAGTGTGTTTAGTGAAAAGTGGCTGATTCATTGTTACGAATCAGAAGTTGTTTAATATGTTTTTAAGATATAACGCTAAGATTAATGGACACTCAGACGAGGTTAGGGAATCTTTGACTAGAAATCATTTTTCAGAGAGGATGTAAATTGACTATGTTCCATGATTTGTGTGAGGTCATGTCTGAAGGCAGAAGGATAGGTGAGTTCTGAAGCTTCTTGTAACCCGACACTCCCAAATGACATTCTAGCTTAGTTACTGACAAGGTCTCTGCACTCCCACACTTATGTATTTATATAGCTACCATAAAATATTCTCACCACATGAGGATAGCTTCATTGTTGAACTCATAATATCTAGCTCAGGGTCTGTCATGTACTACAGGGATTCAACAAATGTTTGTTGAATACTTGAATGAATTACTTAATGTCTAAAACTGCACTGTCTAATACAAAGTCATGAGTCACCTGTGGCTACTGAGTACTTGAAGTGTGACTAGTTTCAATTGAGATGTACTTTAAGTGTAAAACAGTCACCAGATTTTGAAGATTTAATGTGGAGGAAAAAGTAAAATAACTCATAAACAATTTCTTATATCTGTTGCTTAAATTGATTAAAATGATTTTGCATTATTAGGTTAACTAAATCACATGATTAATTTCAACTTTTCTTTTTGGCTGTCTAATGTGGCTACTGGAAAATTTGAAATTACAAATGTATTTCACATTTGTGGCAACTTTATGATTCTTCTGGACAACACTGGTCTGAATTCTGTAGCCTGTCCTGTACTGAAGAATGTTCCTCTTCAGTAACATTATGGTTACACAAATTTCGGAGGAACAAGATCATGGCTACCACATGTAACATTGCTTCTCTAGGAAAGCATGTTCTAAATGCAGATGCCTGTCTAGAAATAAATCCACAGAGCAAAAACCACTGACAACTTGGAGACTGTGTGTCTCATTGACTAGGGAGATCATCTGTTTGCCTATCAGCAGGTTGCTGGCTTTGTCTTGCCTGATACAGATTGCCTGGACTGTGTTTCAAAGTATGTTCTGTTCTGTTTTCCCATTCAGTGCCAGCTGTCAAAATTTAAATCACATTCTTTCTTATGTCACCACTTAGATACGGGATGACAATAAAAGACAACATCCTTGCCTTGTGGAGTTTTCAAAGCTTCCCGAAACTGAGAAGAATTATAACCTGCAAATGTCTACTGAAACCTTAAAGTGAGTGTTTAATTGAGCTGAAGTTTTATAGTGAGTAGATGATTTAATGCATTATAACTAAACTACAAAGATATGTCTCTTGCCTGAAAACATGGCATATTCTAATAAATTAGAGGGGATGGTGATTATTCATGTCACAAGAGGATTTGGCATAACCATCCACCATTATTATTGACTATATATATGTTTCTTAAGAAACTATGCTATTTGCTAGGTACAGAGAAAAGATAAGAGTCAGAAAAAAAAGAAACTTAGAATCAAGGGATCAAGTACCTTCTGCAGTTCACATTAAATAAAAGAAAAAAGATAAAGCATTTCTAAAACCCATTGGGAAACGTGATTTGATTCACTAAAAGTCAATTTTGAAATAACTTCCGCTTCTCCATGTTGCTACCCACGGGCCTAATTTAGACCTTAACTTTTTTAGCCCAAATTGGTATCTCCCATTTTGAATTCTTTGGGGGCTTGTTACCTGTTCTCTTGTCTTTGTATTTCCCTGTCCTCTGGTTGTCACTGCAGAACATTTTAACTTTGTGGTTTTGTTGGCTTAATGATGCTCTGTAAGGTCCCTTGTCCCACAGGCTCACATGTGATGCCTTCAGTTACATTAGTGCTTCTTGAGTGTACAGCTTTGTACTTCATGGTGCTAAGCACAGCTCATGCACTTATAGGCATCATGCAGTAAATATTTACTGACCTGTGGGCTGGATATCAGAATTCTATGTTTCATAGAATTGGAAGCAGCATATAATTCTAATGCAAATTTATGAACTGGAAAAACGTCTCCAAGAGGGGGCAATTAACAAACTTCTCTTTTATAATTGTATGCTTGCTATCATCTAAACCAGGAGTTGGCAAATTATGGCCCATGGGACAATCAGACCAGCTACCTACTTTTATAAATAAATTTGTTATTGTAACAGAGTAAAGCTCATTGGTTTGCCTATTACCTATGGCTGGCTTAGCTCTGGAATGACAGAGTTGTAGCTGTGACAGAGATGTATGGCTCACAAAGCCCAAGGCGTTCACTCTCTGGCCCCTTACAGAAAAAGTCTACTGAACCCTGCTCTAAATGAATGGCCGTTCTCTCTTTTCAACTCAGATGTGAGTTAGGGTTCCTGCTGTTCTTAACACTGCAATTGACCTTAGTCTTCTCCTTCTGAATGTCACAGAACCCTCCTGGCCCTGGGGTGCCACATTGCTCATGTTAACCCAGCTGCTGAGGAGGACCTCAAGAAAGTCAAACTTCCCAAAAAGTAGGTGATTTTCTTAATGTTTCAAGACTTTAATGCTTCAGCCTGAATTTTTAATTCAGGAGGGTGGTACCAAGACTGACAACAGCCCACATACTTGCTAGCACCAGCTCAGAAGGGCTCCCCTGTTTCCTAGATGGCACTGAAGCCCTCAGATAGAAGCCTGATGAAGAAGTATTTTAGGATTTTCCTTCTTTTTGCCCCTTCTACCTGGACCTCACACTAGTATTGGTTTTGAGCCTGGAAGTGTGGAGACCTCAGATGGATGCACTGTCTTTGTTCTATAAAAATAGCATTCAGCACAAAAGTTTAAAAATGGTTCACAGCCATGGCAGAGAGTCACTCTGGCTTTGGACCAGCCTTATACATCCTTTGTGGAAGGGGTATCTCTGCCACCATTCATTGGCCCCCTGGATCTGCCTGGGTCCTACTCTTCCTCTCTCCCGATACATTCAGACAGAGTTGCACATTTCTTGTCCTTGCACATTCAAATGCTTGCTCAATGGCACATCCACTGGCTCCCTTGCTTACTTGCTCTCATGCATGCCAGCAGATGTTTAGATGGATTCACACACAGGTGTCATCATTACTTAAGAGCCAAGCAGTGCCAGGTCTAATCAAACATTTATCTTCCCCTTCTTTCCTCTTCAACTCCCAAGCTCCACTCTGACACATGCAACTCCTAGTGCCAAGCAAGACGCATGTGACAGGCTGCAGTGGAGAGACAGGCTGCTGGCCAAAGCTGCTGAGATCAGGACGCAACAGTCAGTGCATGCTGACCCTGCCCAAGAGCAGCGTCCTGAATAGGTGGATGCAGGACATTATCTTATACCTACCTACAGTAGACCCTGGATCTCTTGCTGCTCAGAGGTCCTGGATGGATGGAGCTCTGGTCTATGAGTCATCACTGTTGGAGTCTGGCTCTGGTCTAGGCAGTCAGTGGCCCTAGGGCCATAGATACCTTTAAACTCAGATTCACACATAGCTGTGACAAGCTGCTTTCCCGAGTTTCACTCCACAGTGTGCGCCAGTCTTCTCCCTTTACACTATATGTCTACCTAGAGCTCTTCTACTTCCTCCCATTATCAAGTTACAGAGATTTGAGGCTGTGACTCTTGGACTGGACAGCTAACTGCTAAGATCACTTTAGGTTCAAAAATTATCTGACACCATGTTTTTTTTTAATTCTAAAAGTAAAAGTTTAGCTTTGTAGGACTGAGTGATTCTTTTGTTCTGATTTATAAGGAAAGATTTGACTCAAGGTCTTGTTATTGCCAATCTGGTTTTGACTTTTTGTGTTTTTGTAGTGGGACGAAGGACTTCTGGTAATGTTGTAGCATGCTGGATGTGCCCATTATTTGTAGAGAACAGAAGTAGTTTTTGTAGAAACAAAGATGGTTTGTACTGACCATCTGCTTTCTCCAAGTCTTCTTTGAAATATGTTGCATATGTTGGGAGGAAGGATGATAGATTAGGGGCTTCATCTATAGACTTGAAACAGAGCTGAGCTTTTCGTTCAGCCAAAGAATGGAACCCGTGACTGTAGCCTCATTTGTGTAACATTCTTACCATGTGCCCTTGGTCTAAAATCTGCGATGAGAAACTCACACATATCTGTTTAAAATGTATACTTGTACATTTACTTGTAGCTATATGATGTCCAATGGCTATAAGCCAACCCCATTGGATTTGTCTGATGTGAAGCTGTTACCTCCTCAAGAAATTTTAGTGGATAAGCTTGCAGAAAACGCACACAACGTTTGGGCAAAAGACAGAATAAAACAAGGATGGACCTATGGCATCCAACAGGTAAGAACTGCTGGGTCAGGCATGCTGGAAAAGTTAGAAGATAGGATCATCCATCCACATGCCATTTTGCGTTGTTGTGCATTAGATCAGAAGGAAGAGATTGCCTTTGCGCTCCATCCCTCACACCTCAGTGTGTTCATTATTTATGGAATCATGAGGCTGGACAGAATTTGTAACGGTCACATCATAGCTAAGCAGTATTTCTGAGATGGTCCCACGTATCTACTGGTGAGGATGAAATGGAGGGGAAACTAGTCTAGCGCAGCAGCAAACCAGCTGCCCAAAAGCCTTTGCCTCTTTACTTCAGTCCATTGGGCCATGGATTGCTGGGTGGAGGGCTTGGCCTGAGCAGGAGACAGCTTGAAAGCCAGAGCACAGCAATAAATTAGACAGAGTTTAACCTCAAACCACCTGGCATACCTCTTTCCTTGAGGTGGCATATCTCATCTTAGTAACCACCAGTGGTAGGGTTAGTATCAGCAAAGTTCAGGAATGGCTGTGTGCGCATTAGTTAATTCATACTGGAGCCTTCAAACCTGCACACATCTGGAAGCCAGGAAGAACGTAACTATGGAAACTATGGGATGGTGGAAAGGAGCGGGGGAGTGAAGAGATTCAAAATAGCATGTTACATGTATGAGTTCGGGTGACGTATCACTACAATTGTTCCTACTGTCCTCTTAGTTCCTCCTAAGGAAATGAGAAGGACATGACTGCAAATGTGTGCCCTGTGCCATAAGATAAACACACTGGGGCTCTGCCACCTTTTCTGATGTTTCTCCGTGAAGACTTCTTAAGCTGTCATGAGAAGGCTATAGTAGCTTAAATCATAACATGATCTTCCATAGGGAAATCGTTACACAAATCTCCATCTGCCTTGCCTTGAGAATGGAGGTTTCTAAGCAATTCTGTGATGCTTCATTTTATTCACAGGCTGGTATTATTAAAAGTGTTTTCTAATGCTAGCTTTGAGCATCAGTAAAATGTTTCCATTTATACTCGTTTAATCCTGAGAAGAAGTGGCAAATATGTACATTGCTAAATACGAAGGCGCCGAGGGAAGAGCTGAGAGACACAGAACAGCCAGAAAGCCAGGACTGTTGCTGGGAATATGTGAATAGGGCGAGCTGTGGTGAAGGTGAAATGTTTTCTTGGCACCTTTTTTCTCTGACTTCACATAGGATTTGAAGAACAAACGAAATCCCCGTCTGGTGCCATATGCATTACTGGACGAGCGTACCAAGAAGTCAAACAGGGACAGCCTGCGGGAAGCTGTGCGCACTTTTGTTGGTTACGGGTATAACATTGAGCCATCCGACCAAGAACTAGGTAATGAGAGTGTTTATTTTTCCCCCAGTTTACTAAACACGTCCTCTTCTTGGGGCATCCTAACTTCAAATAGGTCTAACTTGAATTATTGGAAATAGTATTGGGGCTGAAGAGCACTAAACTATATGGTGTGATTTTTTTCTTTAACTGGGGAGACCGTCTTTGATATAAACCATCATCCCATTGACAGATTTTCTGCAATGACCACTTCTATGACTTATTCCCACAAGGAATAGGTTGTGTTTTTAGGTGGCTCTGCTTCTCAGAATACCTGATCAAAAACCATGTCACTGTTTTTTTATATCCAAATGTGTGAACATCAGCTTACTTTTAGATCAGGTAATCACATCTCCAAATTAAAGCTTGTGCAGATTAAAATCAGCAGTTTTAAATTGATGAGCATGTTATTGTCATCCCATGCCCCAGGAGGTATTGTAGACCACAGGGGCAGAATTCTAAGTTGTTAAGGGGATGGTTTACGTGTCCAATCTGGGTTCATACCTTTGCTCTTCCGTTTATTGGCTCTTTGACCTTGAATAAACGATTTTACCTCTTTGAGCCTGAATTTCTTCATCGGTAAAATGAAGACAATATTACTTACCTCGTAGGACTATTGTGAGGAAAAACTGAGAAATGGTCTCTAAAGGATCTACTATGAAGCAATCTCTCAGCCAGTGGTAGCTTTTATGGTGGTGGTGATGATCTATTATGAACAGAATGCTGTACTGGATAGTAGTTAGCCTATGATCAGTCTTAGATATTGCACTCAAACTCTTTTGAGTAGTGCTACCTAATTATTAAAAGTTTATGTTCTCTCTCTCCCTTCCACACCTTCTATTCACCTTCCTTCTCACGACAGCTGACCTGGCTGTGGAGAAAGTCAGCATAGACAAGATCCGGTTTTTCCGGGTAGAGCGATCTTACGCAGTGAGATCTGGAAAGTGGTATTTTGAGTTTGAGGTGGTAACTGGAGGAGACATGCGAGTCGGCTGGGCCAGGCCAGGCTGTCGGCCTGATGTTGATCTGGGGGCCGATGACCAAGCCTTTGTGTTCGAAGGCAGCAGGGTAAGTCTGTATATTTATGTGTCATCCACACATCCTCAGACCAGGTTTTCCTTCTCCTAGCATTTTTCTGGAAGCTCAGATTACCGAGTGTCTGGATCTCTGGCTTCAAAGTGAGGGACCACAACCACTGGCTAATGTGGACATTGAATGAGCATCACCTACTGCCTATATCTTTGCTCTTCACTCTGTTGAAGGGGAGTACTGTACCCCAAGTTCTTTCTACAGTCACCTCCATATTTCCTCCTCTACCCAAGCCCATTGACTCCACTCCAGAGGTGACTCAAAGATCACTATGCAGCTGGTATGTCAGGAAATCTGACCAGTTTTCCCTGGAGAGAATCCTGATTACTGTCATAGCTGTGACTAGAAATCAAGAGACTTGGGCCACCTCGTGTGTCTTGGTTTCATTTATAACATAGACCACTCCTCCCTGTGAGTTATCCTTGAGTGCCCCATAGAAATTATGTACCACTACTAGTTAGGAAATATTGCAGATGTGGTCATTTCTCCAGCCACAGGGCCTTCTAGGAACTCCATTTCTCTAAGCCCTAGAGTCTTGTTTTCTAGGGCCAGCGTTGGCATCAAGGAAGTGGGTATTTTGGGCGCACTTGGCAGCCCGGGGATGTGGTCGGATGTATGATTAACCTGGATGATGCTTCAATGATCTTCACATTGAATGGGGAGCTGCTGATCACCAACAAAGGCTCTGAACTTGCCTTCGCTGACTACGAGATTGAGAACGGTAAATCTAATACCCTCTGCCAACCCCAGTTCCATGAGGCTAGAGGAAAATACAGGGCAAGCTGAGTAAGCTCCTCTACTTCCTTATTTGGCCTACAATGTCCTTCGCACATTTGAAACCCTAATAGTGAAGACAATCCCTTAGAGTAGCAATTTCAAAGAATTCGGGGAGATAATAGTGATAGTTGGTGTGTGCAGCGTACCTATAAATTCTGAACTCTTAAGTAGGTTAACCAAGAATTCCCTGCCCTGTGTCTTGTCATTTAAAGATTCTCCAGGTTTCCCAGTATTAACAACAAAAAAATTATTATTGTACATGACTAATGTCCTTGACAGGAGAGAAAAATCAGTGAATTAAATAATTATCCTTTTATTCTGATTTGAATTGTCAGTCTGCATGTTTGTATAATTGAACTTGATGCTTTGAAGAGAACCATTGAAATATGAAAGTTAGATTTTGCTATTTCCTTAAATGAAATAGAGTCTATTTTGAAATTCAGACACACTGTGAAACTCAACAAGAGTTGCACATATTAATGTCCATGAATATAGACCACAGTCAGGGGAGTGCTTCCAGCTACACAAAGGAGGAACTGGAGCTTATTATTTCTTGTCTATATAACTACATTATATATACGAGACTATTGGTGCATAGGGGAAAGAGTGTACTGCAAGTCAGTAGACTTGCTCCTAACAAGCCCGGTGGCTCCCAAGGAGTCTTTGACCTCTCTGGGCTTTACTTTCTTCATCTATGTGACAGAATAAAAAGATTGATGAAATAAAATCTCACGTTCTTCCCAGATATAAAATTCAGCGGCAATGACTTAACACCTGCTGTGTGAATGCCCTTATGCCTGGTGCTGTGCCACACTCTGTTTCCTCCTCACTGACAAGAAGGGCATTGTTCTGGGTCAGGAGACATGGACTCTCACCCTGCCTCTGTTCCTGCCTACCCCAGGACATCTTAGTTGACCTTATTTACCCATTTGGGGCTTCATTTTCCTCTCTGTCAATGATGAGGGCTCGTTGTAGCCCTAAATTTCTGAGACTTTACAAAAAGAAATATTTCCTACCTAGAAAGCTAAAATGATACAACTGCATAGTCAAGAAAACACAAATACATGGACTGTGTATATGTAATACACACGCTGTCTATTTACAGAGCATTTTTAGCTTTGTAAATGACTTTCACACTTTTTTCAGACACCTGTTGTTTACGATATGCATATCCAACTGTACCTTTCAAGGTTTTTCTAAGAGCCAAATATTTGGAGAAATAAAAAGGGTACAAGTCATTGTATTCTCCTGAAAAGACAAATGACTGAAGTCAAATTTGGTCATATTTCAATGACTTCCGAAAGGTTTAAAATCAAGTTTTTAAAGAAATAATTCTGTTTTTGGAGACAGGTGAGAATGACATTGCCAGAGGTAGGAATGGTTTGTGTGCTGGTTCAGAAGCAAAGGAGAGGAATACTATGGGTAGACATCAGAGCAGTGTACAAGGACCGCCAGATGCTTCCCAGGCATCCTCCTCATACAGTGCCTTTCTTCTGAGGCCAAAAGGAAAACAGCGTAGGAGACTCAGGCACATCTCCAAGGAAAGCCGTTCTCTGGGGTAGAAAGAGTCCAAAATTCAGGGCCTTTTCCAGGCTCTACTATTGTGTGAACTGGAAGAGGCTACTTGTCTCTTGAACTCTAATGGTGAGCTAAGAATCTCATATGTTGTGCAGAGTTACAAGAACTTGGTAAAGTCCAAAGCCTTGATACTCAAAGTATGGTCTGCTTGTTAGAAATGAGGAATCTCAGCCCCACCCCAGACCAGAATCTGAATCTGCATTCTGACCAGACGCTCTGGTGATTTGCATGCACACTGAAGTATGAGAAGCAGTGGTCTAAAGAATATGCAACTGTGAGTAGTAGCAGTATTAGGGAGCTCATTTTTTTAGTTGTAAATAAGATGATAATAATGCAAAGCAGTAAATTATCAGTGGCAAGTAACAAATACGGAATGAAAAGTCTATATGAATGGGATTTGAATTGCATGTTAAATAAAGAATACAAGATGTGTATGTCTAAGGAGAAGGGTAGTCCTGTCAGGGGATGTAACAAGAGTAGTTCTGTGGCTACAAGAAGCTGTAGGAAAGGATGGAAGATTTGTGTGTGGAATGTATGGATGATGAAGCTGGAAAGGTAGATAAGGTGCAGATTATAGGCTCAAATACTGAGATGCAGCCTTTTCGTTCAACAAACTGTCTTCTCTGGCCCAACCACCCTTGAATTTCGCTTTCTAGGGAATAAGGGGCCATTATAGGGTTTGAACAGAGGAATACTATAAAGGAGAGGGATGTTTGAGTATAACCCTGCTTTTAGAGATCCTCTGTATTGTAATAAAAGTAATGTGCCATAGGCCTATTGTGTACAGAAATGTGATTTGACCTTCAGAATAACTAAGTATTATTAGCATGCTGTTTAATAATAGAATTGTCCTGTAATGTGTTAGCACATTATACTTTAGTGTTATATCACACTTTAATAACACAGAGACAAGATCATTAGAAAGCTCTTTCAGTTCTGCGATGGCTCATGAGCTGGTGGAAGGGTAGTTGTAAGGAAGTCAACACAGCGTTCTTTGATAACAGTAGCCCAGAGGCCTGGAATAACCACATAGCATCTCTCTCCTCTCTGCATCAAGTGGAAAGAGGTAGCAGTTTTTGTCTTGCGTTGTTAGGAAAAGCATCTGTTGAAAATAAAAGATTTTATGCATTGTAACGCTGCCCCCTCTCCGCCCCTGCCACTCCATAAAGCAAAATGCCCTACATGCTTGTGTTCTTCTGGCTGCCATCATGTCCAGCCATTACCCCAGTGGGAGCTGTGTCATGGGAAGTCTTTTGCCCTTTTGGAGAAGCAGTGGGGGCAGACATTATAGTTCATGGCTGTTTTTACCTCTGGGTTGCTTATAAGTTGTCATCTCCATTCTCTTATGCATCATAGATTATATGCCTTTATCTGCTTCATTAGAATTTTCTAATTAATGTTCCCTCCCCTGCTCCCTGGCCTGGACCATCACAGCCCTCATTGTTGTCGCCTAGAGGTATCTGAGAGCTCGGAAGCCTCCATGGCAAAGCCTTCGCAATTAGCCTTCTCCTTTCCTCTGTTTAAAGGAAAAGAAGATAAAATCCTGAACATCCTGCTAGACCTCAGAATGTGACATCTGGAAGAGGCTTTGGTGTGGTCTCCTGTGCTGCCTCTCTGCCAGGCACTCCCCTGAGGGATATCCTGCCTCCTGCTTATACCTTTGGTGTCTGCAGGGGCAGCCTCCCAGGCTGTTCCTGCCCAATGACATGTCGGGTTTAGCAGATCCCTTATTTCTGTTGGCAGCTTTTGAATAGGCAGAAAATGAAAGTTATCTGCAGGAAGTGTCACTGCCATCTGCAGGCACACACGCTGGTACCCAGAGTCCCCTGTCATTCTCTCTCCAGATGGGTCCTATGCTTCAGAAAGTGGCTATGGCAGGGGAGCGTGGCCTATTGTTTCCTTTGTTTTCTACAAGGGTTATGACCATCTCCGTGTTGTCCCTTAACTCTGTCTTTGTAAGGCTTATCAGGAAGTGAGAAGGAATGGGTACAACATGTGCTACTGGATTGAAACTCCCAGAAACACCTCAGGAATGGTCTGAGAGGTCGTCTACCTTCCTCTCTTTAAGATGTCAGCTTTTCCCTTGCTGGTAGCTATTCTCTTTTATGTCTTCCTTTAGTTTGAAATGGATTGAAAATTGATCTATCCTTTGGATTTTTTAGAGAGCTGGTTTCTTTGCAATCTCCTCGAATTATAAGATTACCTCTCTGCTCTCCCTCTTCCTAATCAGAAACCCAGTATGAGGCCTTACAGTATCAAGCATATCAGAACTGAGGGTCCTCTACAAAATGTAAATGCATATATTCTTGCATTTCTTTCGTGGGACAAGAACTTCTATATACATCTTGGTTGAAGACGGTGCCGTTTGCAAATTTTCTTTTGAAACCTCTTCAAAGATGTCCGCATAATTACATCTATTAGGCTGCATGTAGGGAGGTGGTATTCTTTTTCCCCTTATTTTCCTTTTCTTCTTCTCCAGTCTCATTTGAGGCTATGGGTTAATTAAGCTGTGGGCAAAATGGAAATCCTTCTTTATGACAGTCAGTGCTCATCGTAATGCCACATGATCTTGTCCAGTGGGTCCTTTTATCCCGATGAATTCTAGAGAACCATGTAGTGAGCTGTGTACGGGTAGCCCTATTCGTCTAAGGGGCCTGAATCGTGTTGTGGTCATGGGTCTCCATCTGTCTAATCTAGGGACAAACTGGTGAATTACCTGACATGTTGGAAAATCATTTGAAAAGCAATGTAACTGTTACAAAACGAGTTAGCTTACGCAACTGCTAGAAACCAGGCATCCTGGCCTCAGTCCCTGTTGCTTGCTGTGGACTCCTGCTCAGGCAGCTTTGTTCATATACTGGCTCTGCTGTTTACCAGGTAGCAGATGTTGAGCAAGTCCACTTTTAGGTCTCAGCTTCCTCGTCTGTAAAATTGGCGTAATAATGAGATATATCTGTAGAGCACTAAGCCTGACATTTACAAAATATTTGGTAAATATTAGCTATTGTGGTTTATCATGTCATGGTTCTTCCCCCTTATCTATCTATCATGAAGAGTTATAAAGTTACAAGATTCTTAAATGTTTCACATAAAGAAGTTTTAGAAATGGAGCTATTAGCTAGATCCTCTTAGCCAGGTGGAGGGAGCTGATTAAATGTATCTAGTTATCAAATCATTTTCCCCAGGAGAAAGTGCTGGTGCTTTATGAGAATTGATCTTTCCTCTCTGTCCTTTCAGATATTTTCTCTTTTCTGGCTCAAAGCCTTAGATTTAGCTTTTCTGCTGCTGTTTTACAGAGCTGCCCCAGCTATACCCACTTAGCCCCCTGGAGGTCCCCAACACTGTACCTCCCATTACTCCTGTATCCATGACATTTTTTGCCCTGTCTTTAACCATGGAGTACAACTCTCCCTGTAGAGAGGGCTTCTGCCCCACCGGGACAACACTTTACTCTCTAATGAATGCAGTCCTCTGGCCCGGGTCATAAGTACTGTTTAAATCTGGGGCATTCATCCCCTGAACACTCACTCCTTCTCTCGCACAATGACTGCCAGCTGGCCTATGACTCAAGGATAAAGAATCTCATCTCATTTTGTCACTTGCCCTTCCTGTGACCTTGGCCAAGTTCATTAACTCCTCATTTCTTTAGTTTTAGCCTTATTAAAGTACTGTCCTCTCTACTGATGCTTAGGAATGAGGAGGAGCTCAACATCCTTAGAAAAAAAGAAGTCATATGCAGCTATTACCTTTTCTCCCTTACATTGTCAGTGGGTCTATGACTAGGACATTGTTTTTATGTCCTGAGGTCAAATCCTCATTGTTGCTGCTTCCCACTGAGGCTTTTACCCCTAGTGCTCACTTATTGCACCATCCAGGTTCGTGGAGAATAGAGTTTTTCTTAAGCTGTCCTATTCTGTGCTCACGACAAGACTGGACTGTTTCATGATGTTCATGTTCGTGGCTCCAAGATAAACCTATACTGGTGACTTTCTTTGTTTAGTTACCTCCCTTAGAACGATCAAAATATGGTTGGGATTAAGCATGGTTTACAGCAAAAACAGTCACTCTTTTATATTCCATTCCTTGTCCCCATTTCTTTGGGATTGGGATAGTTTCTTCTTCCTTCACATCTTGCCAAAGCACATAGCGAAACCATCTTTCCCAATGGGGAGCCTAGAAATTTTACTAGTAAGCAATTCTTATTCTACACTGCAGTCAGATTTCCAAAGGTTCCTTATTTATAAACATCTCTGTCTATAGGAAGGAGATGGTTTCATCCATTGCAGCCCCTATCACAAAAATGCCACGGGCATAGCAGTGCTCAGGATGTTACATGAACGGGTACTTGTCCAATTGACCGGTCCATTGACTGTCCTGAGAGGTAGGGCTCTTAGTCTGTCCTCAGTTGGCAGCCCTGTGAGGAGGCTTTTTGTACAAGCATCATTTTGTTAGGACTGCATTGGCATTCTCTCTTATTTAGATATGGTATTAAACACATCTGTATCCTAAGTGAGTTTACAGTTTCTAAAAGCAACCATGTAGTTTGCAAGAGATGTACTTTTCACTTATGTAACTTATTTACATAGAAACTTCGTGGCTTAGATGATAGTATATAAGCCTCCCCTTTAGGAAGAGTGCATCTTGGCCTTGGTGTCTATGAAAGAAAGTTCTCACTGTTAGATGTAAATGCTCCCAAAATTGGCCTTTAAATGTCCCTGAAATTACGACTCTTATCCTGGGAGTGACACCACTTTCTTCTGTAGGGAGCTCCAGCCCCTGCTTCATCCAGCAGCCTCAGAACTACTCCTACCCTTCCAAGCACTCTCTGCAGCCTCCAGCTGTCCTCCAGCCGCCTGCCTGCCTCTCACATCCTCCCAAATCCAATATAATTAGTGCTTTCCTTGTGTTGCTGATTTGTTGGTCCACAATTAGGATTTATAAATAGCCCAGAAACAAGTAGACCAAACAATTTGAACTTCTGCTTTGGTCTGTTCTGAGTGGTAGTTTTTAAATATGATCAGGATACAGATGCGAGCTTGGAGAGATGATAGCTGTAAGAAAGAAGGAAAGGAGCTTTCTCTGGCTCCTGCTTGAAACTCTGCCTTCCTGAGTAGGCAAGGAGGAGGACAGTGGGCTGGGCGATTGAGTGTCTGTAAATTGTATTTTTTTTAACAAGCACAATCAAAGTGCTAGCATTTAAACCTAATGTGGAGGACTTCTCAGGTCAGTGGGGAAGATGCTGGGGTCCAGAAAAGTTGGGCAACTTGCACCAACTCATGTTTTTATTTTAAATAAATTCTATTTTGTATATTTAAGGTAGACAACTTGATGTTGTGAGACACATAGAGATAGTAAAAAGGCTACTACAGTGAAGCAAAATAACATTCATCATCTCACATAGTTACCCATCTTTTTGTTTTTGTGGCCAAAATCTCACCAAGTCATTCTTTAGGCTCACTGCATTGCTTTGGGTAATATTTAAAATTCTCCAGGGCCTAAGATAAATTTTAACTAAGGGACAGATAAAGAATTTCACTTTTCTCTCGTTGGCTTTACCTTTCCAGTTGATATTTATTGATATCTTAAGAATATTCTTAACGGGATGATTGTTCTTCCCAAATCATTTTAAACTAAGCTCACTTTTCTTTCCGATGTACCATGGGCACTGGTGGTCTCCATGTGACCTCCTGTTGTTGATTTCATGTGCCAGGAAGAAAAAAAGAAAGAGAGCTGTGTCCCATCTTTCCTACTGGGAGTCAAAGCCCTTAAGGAAGCAAAGATTCAGCTTCCTCACAGTTTCCTGGGATGTGGTGCCCTTGGGCTGAAGCAGGGCTCTCTAACTATTCTGCAGGCTTTGTGCCCATCTGCTGTCTGGGGCTATCTCAGATTGGCCGCATGAATCTCGGGACAGATGCCAGTACCTTCAAGTTTTATACCATGTGTGGTCTCCAGGAGGGCTTTGAGCCTTTTGCTGTCAACATGAACAGAGATGTTGCCATGTGGTTCAGCAAGCGCCTCCCGACGTTTGTCAACGTGCCAAAGGATCATCCGCACATAGAGGTAACATTACACAACATGCATAGCCCTGGTAGGTCAGGTAGGCCAAGGCCCTAAGCTCCCCCTAAGTCTCCTATCAACAGGCAGCTGCTTACCTAAGTCATGCCCTGGCCGCTTACCAGCCAACTCCCCGCTCACCCTCAGAGCTGCAGTTGCGGCCACCTTAATTGGGGCAGCTTAGTGGCATCTTACAAGAGACAGCAACCTTGTTATGTAAAACCTTGCAGATCAACTCAGGATTTTGGGCCACTGCATTTCTGCATTTGCTCTGGATGTTCCTATACTGTATTGTCTTAGTAATACAGTATCCAGAGACCTTAAACTTTTTTTTAAGTTCAGGCTGGGTGTGGTGGCTCACGCCTCTAATCCTAGCTACTTGGGAGGCTAAGAGGGGTGGATCGCTTGAGCCTGGGAGTTCGAGGCTGCAAGAAGCTATGATCACATCACTGCACTGTAGTGTAGGTGACAGAGCAAGACCTTGTCTCTTAAAACGATTTTTTAATTAAAAAAAAAATTAAGGCCGGGCGCAGTGGCTCACGCCTGTAATCCTAGCACTTTGGGACGCTGAGGTGAGTGGATCACAAGGGCAGGAGATCGAGACCATCCTGGCTAACATGGTGAAACCTCGTCCCTACTAAAAAAAAAAAAAATACAAAAATTGGTTGGGCGTGGTGGTGTGTGCCTGTAATCCCAGCCACATGGGAGGCTGAGGCAGGAGAATTGTTTGAACCGTGTAGGTAGTCAGAGGTTGCAGAGAGCAGAGATGGCACCACTGCACTCTAGCCTGGTGACAAAGGGAAAAAAAAAAATTCACAAGTTCAATACCTATATTCAAGATTATATGTACTGAACATGTATGTTCTTACCCACTCATGACTTGATGTCTTATAGGACCTATTTAATTTTTTGATGGTGTTTCCAAGATTTTAAGCTGATGTGTGGTCATTGATTAATCTATCCCCACCTTCTAGGGGGAGCCAAAGATTGTAAGGCGCCTAAGCTGGGTTCTGACCCTACGTCGACTTAGACTTGCCTCTGTTTTGGTTCACAGACCATGGTTTTTCCATGGTGGATAGCGGAAAGAGTGTTGATTTGAAAAAAAAAAAAAAAACCCGACAGATCAGCCCCACTGTAGCTTTAGTTGAGGTAGATTCACTGGCTTGCTTCAACCTCATTATAAGTTCCTTAACTCATCCTCCCATTTGAATTCAACAAGCATCATCCTTAATGTCCACTTTCTTATTCAGTTAAGTAGTAGAGACTTATTTCTCTGATTCCTCCCTAACCATTGCTTTAGAAAAGTGACTCTTAAACTTTTGGAAGTCATGAACCCCTTTGACAGTCTAATAGAATCTGGAGGCCCTCTACTTAGAAAAATATACTAACCACACACAAATACTGATGTATTCTCGTAGGTCTCAGGACAAGAACAGCTCTCTAGAGAGCAAAGAAGAGGCTCAGATTTTAAGAAAATGATTATTGTAAGCCTCAGTTCACTTCCCCTGTATCCCCCATCCCCCGCCCCACATGCACATTGCAAAAATCCATTTCTGACTTTTCCTCCCCCAACTCTGCCCCCTGCAATGCTTGTGCCTAGAAACTGCAGATTTCCCTAGTATTGAGAGGAGGCTCCAGGAACCTCAGCCTTCAGGCTGTGACTGTGGCAGAGATGAGAGCTGGGCTGGGTGGGGAGGGTGCCTTCCTCAAGAGCTGGACGTCCTTCCTGAGATTTGGGATTTCTTTTGCCCCTTCCCTTAGATGTTCTCATGCCCAGTGACAAGCACAGTCCTTGGAAAGATTCTCTTCTTTAACCACCTGCCCCCTGACCTAAAAGGTTAGCCTCTGCGAACAGTGTGCTGCATCTCCCAGGTGCCACTCCCTTTTGGCATTTACTCTCCTCTCTTGGCCTTACAGAGAACCCAGTGGGCATGTTTTTCAGTCTCTAATTTCCCTAGCCAGGAGCAAATCTGTTACTTTCTACAAGACAAGGCCCAAAGTAATGATGAAAATCATAGTTTGGTTATCACCGGACACAACTTACTTCCATAGTTGACAGGATGCCTTGTCATATGCATGTCAATGAGGGAAGAAGGGACTGGGTCAAAGTCAGGCCCTGTGATATGTCAGAGTAAGGACTCATCATGTTTCCAGGTCATGAGGATTGATGGTACCATGGACAGCCCTCCGTGTCTCAAGGTGACCCATAAGACGTTTGGCACACAGAATAGCAATGCCGACATGATCTATTGCCGCTTGAGCATGCCTGTCGAGTGCCACTCTTCGTTCAGCCACAGCCCCTGTCTGGACAGTGAAGCTTTCCAGAAAAGGTGAGGGTGAGGCCTCTGGTTCTCAGAGGTACTCATTGTATGTGTTGTAAAGTAGGCTTTCTGCTTTTTACTCTAAATCAGTGAAGGAACGCTGTAGATAGGGTTCTCTCTGCTTTCAGTCAGGTAGAAAAAAATAAAAATGAGAATATGTGTGCACACATGTGCATACAAGTACATGTGTGTGTTTGTGCAGTGTGTAATTAAGGCACCAATCATGTTACACAGACACATCTGGTAGAAAAGTTTCTGCTCTTCTTGAACTGAGTCCCTACCTTCCTTGCTGCCCATAATTCCTGTGTTTTGTGAGTGCATAAGAGGATGTAATTATTTTTGCTTTTGTATGTAATTAGAATTTTCTGGAGGCAGATACTGCCTTCCTTGCATAAGTATGGGCATTATCCAATCCTGCAGCTGTGTGATTCATGGGTAATGTGACTTCTTTCTTCCTGCTAAGGAATATATTCCTTGCTGTCTTTCTTTCCCTCATGTCTATTTTTAATCATTGACGTATGTCTGCTGTCTGGAGCCGTCTTGTTGGGGTTCCCTCTAGAGTTTCACTTTCTATCAAGCTTTTACATAAGCACAGCTGCTTGAGAGACTAGGATAACCTATTCAGAGGTATCCCTGCTTATCTTACTGCAGTCTTCCATCCTCACTCTCAACTTACCATCTAGCTTACCATCTGGGCTGAGGGATAAGAGTTGGGAGTCACATCCCTGCCTTGTGTTAACAGCTTACGAATGAACAAGTCCCAAGTCTGGTTGCAATCACTTGCATTCAGGAAATAGCCAGTTTGCTAAACTTGCCTTGATCATTAAAGGTAGATCAATTGCCTGTTGGAACTGTGGGATTCTCTATACAGCTGAATAACTAAAACATGGATTATCTTCCCCCCAGGAAACAGATGCAAGAAATACTCTCTCATACAACAACAGTAAGTAAATGTGCTCAATTATAGTTTTAATTATTTGATTCTTTGTTGTGCCTGGTAATATGCCCCTTTCAGCAACAATCTGTCTAGAGATCCTCTTTAATTACCAATTACTCCATCTCTTAATATCCATCTTGATGCTTCCAGAACACATCTATGGCATTTCTCAAATAGGGGAAGGAAATACAGTTACTCAGTGTAAAGCAAAAGCTCTACCTGGTGTTCCTAATTGGGCATTATTGTGCACTTGCTTCCCATTTGCCATCAGGGACCCAACACAGCCTTTCTGTTTGAAATGAGCATCCGTTGGAGGGTGCTCAATTAAATCTTTTGTTTGCTTTCTTTGTGTAAACTTCTGTGAGTCAGCTCCCCCATGTCTCTGTGCAGTGTTAGGAGTGATGTTAAAAGCAGTCAAATGAGAAGACGAGCAAGAAGCCAGCCCAGAAGATAGAAGCTACTTTTTGTCCCTAGACAGTAGTCAGAAAGCAACGCTTGATTTCTTTCTTTCTCTCGTTCTTCTCTAGCATCTGGAAAAAAGAAAAAGTCTATGGAAGAAATATGTGTCAACCATTCCATAAAGTTATCCAACAATCCTGAATTCATAGGTTAACCCTCATCAGGAATAAGATTCTTACTGCAGTGAATCACACGCTTAGTATGTGTGGGACACTGTGCTCGGCACATTGTTACCTTCCCATTCAATCTCCATTTAATTCATTTAAAATTAATTTAATCAGCAAGCCCTGAAATGGATGATATTATGCACAGAGAGGACAAATGATTTGTTCAAAGTCACATGATGAATACCTGGCACTGCCAAGATTCAAGTCCAGGTGTGTCTAGCTGACCCTTTTTTCTTCTGGTTAAGAAAATTTGACAGACTACAAATAAGAACCACTTCATTAAGAATGAACCTGCTAAGTTTCATAGAGAAAGTGATGAGGTAGTCACCTGCCTCAGTGCTGTAGCTATTGCTGTAATATAGTGATAACCGCATGAATTGTATGACCCCTGCTAAAAACTGCTATACTTCTCAATACTGCCTTTAGTTGAGTGTGACAGCTACCCAAAGCACATTTGGCTATGACATGAACTCTTTCTTAAGCAACCTCTTTCAAGACTTTCCAGAAAAAAGCTGGACCTCCCTGTAGAAGGAGAAAGTGTAACAGGAATGCTCTGACCCTTGACCACTCTCCATCTGAGGGCAGGGACCATGCCTGCTCTCTCCTGTAGCCCAGATCTGCCCTGGGGCCAGGAAAGGGTTATGGCTCTGTGATGCCCACTCTGAATAGCTGTCGCTGCTTCCATCCACAGCATCTCCTGATTTCACCACGGGCATCTTCCGGGCAAAAGATTAGCTTAAGCATTTGCTTTGCCAGATGCTGCAGCGAAACAGAAAGGGAAAAATTAGGAAGCCAGAAACCCTGTTCAGCCTTCCTTCCAGATCTAGCATGTAGTCTACCTCTACAAGTGTGTACTTTTCCAGAAAAAAAGGGCCAAGTGAGCTGCTGTGTTATTTCTGCCTCTTGGGCCCCCTTCCTCAACTGAATGGAGGCCATTGACTCCCCTCTGCGGTCTCTCCACAGCAGTGCTACTACGCCATCCGCATCTTTGCTGGACAGGATCCATCCTGTGTCTGGGTTGGATGGGTGACTCCAGACTATCACTTGTACAGTGAAAAGTTTGACCTGAATAAAAACTGCACAGTGACTGTCACCCTAGGGGATGAAAGAGGCCGGGTCCATGAAAGGTAAGGGGACTCCCAAATGGTGGGGTTAGCCATCGGGCTCCTCAGTCCCTCCCCCATGTCTTCTTCTTCCACCCCACACCCAAAGAAGGAAACATCTCAGCCTCTCTTAAAAGGAGAGAATGAAGCACATGCTTAAAATTAAAAAAAAAAAAAGTACTATGACAGTGAGAAAAAGTGCTAGTGAAAATAGAGAAGAATTTCATCATGTATATAAATCGTGACTCAGGAATGGAAAATAGAGACAGACATTGGGGTATGTGGTCTCTCTCAGAGTTTTTCTCCAGGATTTCTGAGCGAGTTCCAATTTCTACAACATCAGAAAAAGACAGGGAAAATCTCTGGGTGCTTGAAAGAAGTTGGTTCAGGAGAAATAAAAAGACATACCACATCACACACTAACTGATAAACTCAGAACTCCATCCCAAGAGTTTAGAATGGTTGAAAGCATAAGGAATAAAAGAGTCATTGAAACTTTGTGAATAATAACCACCAAATAGAAATTAGGAATCTTAGGAATCTTTAGGGAAAGTGCATTCTAGGCACACCCATACCCTCCCACTGGTCTGCTGGCACTGCTGCCAGAGAAGAGATTGTTGGCCAGATGTGTTCCAGAGGTGACTCAGGAAAACGTGGCTTGTGGTTTTCATCTGTTTCCCACCTACATGAGTACATGAGCAGGAGCATCTTTTCCCTATATGGTCATATATAGAGATGTCATAAGTTGTTTTTCACGCTGGCCTTTACTCCCTACAAAGACAGGAATGTCTTGCAATCAGTGCCCTTTAGAGAATACTGGCTCACCAAAGACTAGTGGCCAGAGTTGAGTCACAGTCATTGTATCATGAGGGACCAGCAGCTGGTTAAGAGTGCCAGCTTTAGAATAAACTGCCTGGGTTTGTAGGGGTATGAAATTGGACCAGTCACTTAACCTCCCTGGTCCTCGATTTCCTCATCTATAAGATGAGGATAATAGTTCTTATCACATAGAGTATCTTGAGGATTAAGTAAATTAATTCACAGAAAAATTCTTAGGACAGTGCCTCAACTCAGGCACTCTATAAATATCAACTACAGTCATCCCTTGGTATATGAGCTGAATTTGCCCCAGGATCTTCCACCTATACCAAAATCCGCTCATACTCAAGTCCCACAGTCAGCACTGAACCCCTGTATAGGAAAAGTCAGCCTTCCCTAGACGTGAGTTTTGCACTCTGTGAACACTGTATTTTTCATCCATGAGTGGTTGAAAAAAATTTCATGCCTAAGTGGACCCACATATAAGTGGACCCATGCAATTCAAACCCATGTTTTTCAAGGGTCAACTGTATCATTATCACTCCCCTTATTGAATGTCCATCATTAATGAGAGCCAAAGTAGATGCTATAAGCAACACCTAGTTTAGATTGGAAAGGGAAGTATTCTAAAGTAATTGACCAATTCAGGCTTTGTTCTTCAGCCAGAAGAAAAGGCAGAAGTGTCTAACTCATTTGAGTTTACTATTCCAGTTTGCTGGCTCTGCCATACCAGATACATTACTTGATTTATCTGAGCCTCAGTAACCATACTTACTGTGAAAATTAACTGACATTTTAGCACCTAGGATAAGACATACTATATGGTACACAATCAATAATCCTTTCTTTTTTGTCCTATGTAATAATAAATAAATAAATAATCAATTTACAGATGTTGTAGGACATTTTGAATTTGAGCCTTTTAATATATGACCAAAGCTAGCCACTTCACATTCCCACAGCATCAATACATTATTAACTGAATTCTGTATGAGTCATCAGTATGGCTAGTACCTTAATCATTAAAAAGTAGTACTAACATGGCTGCAGTTACGGAACTCTAATAATGCTATAACTCCTTGAAAGAGGCTAATTGCACTGTCCCCTGCTTGAGGGCATTCACAGGGAGTAAGCAGACCCATCATTGCCCCAAAGGAGAGGACAGGAGATTAATGCATGTTTACAAAGGGGGAAAGTGATAGACTTATAGAGGCAGAAGGAACCTTGAAGAATCCTAACTGAACCCTTGGTTTTTCAAATGATAATATCATCCTGAGAGGTAAAGCAATTCTCAGAGTTTACAGGATCTGTTCCAGGATCTACCCACCCCACAGTGCCAAATGTACTCTCCCTGCCCTTGTGTGGCCTTGCCCTCCATGCTGAGGACCACATCAGGAAGCCAACCTGAGTCACATCAGACTGATCCTAAGACATTTAAAGGGGCTGCTCTTGCATCAGATATAGCGTCACTTGTTGATTTAACTTGAGAAAAGTCATATCATGTCACTTTGAGGGACCCAGTCCCTGAGATGATGTACACCAGTGTGGGCTTAGAAGGAGAAAGAATAAGCTGCCTCTTGCCCATGGTGAGAGGCTCTGAGAATCACCTCTGCCACTGAACATCTGCACAGCTCACGTGGGATGTGAAATCCTACGATTACAGAATCAGGCTTTGCAGCCTTAAGGACTTTTTGGTTATTATAGTTCACTTTTAGGTGTAAATGCCTATAATGGAGTTTTGCATTCTGGGGGGTGGTAGATAGAAAGCTAAGCAAGGCACCTTAGTTGATTATTAGCCAGTAATGCAGGAGCAGAACTCCAGGCCACTGGGAAGGATAGGGGCGTATAAGTCAAGGAGGTGGCAAGGTGTCAAAGAGAAACTACTTTGTAGGGAGCCCAGGCCAGCCATCCTAAGGAATGTGGGCCTGAGTTTTCAAGTGTTTTACAGCCTTTTTCCCTGTTTACCAGAGTGGGACTCTGAACTCAGACTTTTGTTTCTGCCTTTTATTCCAAATCCCCTAAGTTTGCCAAAGGTGGTCATTCACTCCATGCCTCAATTTCCCATCTCTACGGTAAGATACTCGTATGCCCATGATCTGTTTCACAAAGGTGTCTTGACATTGAGTCAGGGAATGGTTCTCTGAACATGGTGCTCTCTGGAAGGAGGTAGCCTGAATAGATTGCCACATCCCTACACTGAGTGGTTCGTGCTTGAGTAAATTGGGCTGAAGCTAAATGAACTCATTTAAGAAAAAAATATTATTTGGGGCTGAACAGAAAGCTTCCTAGGAAAGTTTCTGGGGTATTTCATTCCTGAGTCTTAATTACAAACTGCCCCAGTCCAAATTCTGTTGCCTTTTCCTTTCTTGGCTCCTAGTGTGAAACGCAGCAACTGCTACATGGTCTGGGGTGGGGATATTGTGGCCAGTTCCCAGAGATCAAATCGGAGCAACGTGGACCTGGAGATCGGCTGTCTCGTGGATCTGGCAATGGGCATGTTGTCCTTCTCAGCCAATGGAAAAGAACTGGGCACCTGCTACCAGGTAAGGGTGGCTTCTGGGGCGGAAACAGTGGTATCCCAGGCCTGGTGTTTATGACTATGTTCCTTGTGGTCTGTACTCAGCAGTCCTGCCTCAGTGTGTCTAGCTGATGAGCCCACGTGGGCCATGGGCCACTTAGGACAGCAAATAAACAAGAACAAAGTTACTTCATTGTGTGCAGTGAAAAAGGATGGACAATCATAGTTACTGGTTAATCCAGTATGCCAGTTATCTTTCTAAAGGATGAAAAGGCTTTTCCTTGGTGTTGGGCTGTAAAACGTTATTCATTTATTTTGTAAATATTTCTTGACAGCCTTATCTATTACCCGCACTATGTGAGATAAAAGATGTAAAAGGTGAACAGAATGCTTCTCACACTAAGAAACTTCTGTACTCAAAATAGAAACCTATAAAAATGAATTAATTTGCCAGGAAGTATCCCTTTTGCAAAGAGGTTATCCCCATTCCTTATGACCACCTTATAGGATGCTTTAAAAATACATTTATGTAAGTAATGTGTTTCCTCATTTCTGGGTCTGTGAACTTTCATACTGCTGCTCAGGAAAACCATCCGTTTCACACATGTAGGTTTACCTGTCGTTAACTGCAGCAGCCTGATCTCTTCATCCTTGATGGCTGAGTGAGCCTGGAAAATGGCCACCTATCACATCCTCCTCCTGAAGTTTTGTAATGAAGTTCAGCACACCGAAATCTTTGAAAAATACTTCAGAAAGAAACCTGTCTAACCAAGCAATTCTCAAATTATTTGACAAAGAAAATCAATTTTTAACTTTAAGAATCAGTAATACTCTATGAACCTAGAGTTCTACAGAGTGTACTATGGGAGATGGGAAGTTAAGGAATTAATGTCTATTATTAAACATTCTCGACCCTCCAGCGTAGAATGGAGAGTCACAAGTATGTGTAGACAGAGAATGCTATACAAGTTCAAAAAAGAAAGAGTTCACTCCATCACAAGCAGTCAGGAAAATGTTCATTAAGGAGGAATATTGATTTTTTGAGGAAAAAGAGTTTTGACAGGCCAGGCATGGAGGCTCACACCTGTAGTTCCAGCACCTTGTGGAGGCCAAGGCAGACAGATCACTTGAGCTCAGGAGTTCGAGACCAGCCTGGGCAACATGGTGGACCCTCAGCTTTACAAAAAATACAAATATTAGCTGGGTGTGGTGACACACACCTATTGTCCTGGCTACTCAGGAGGCTAAGAGAATCACTTAAGTCTGGGGAGGTCAAGGCTGCAGTGAGCCATGATTGTTCCACTGCACTCCAGCCTGGGTGACTGAGTGAGACCCTGTCTTTAAAAAAAAAAAAAAAAAAAAAAAAAAGAATGAATTTACATGACTAGAAACAATTTTGAATATATAGCTCAAGAAGCATTATGGAGATAGGGAAGCGTAAAGTGTGCTTGAGGATCAGTGGACAGCATCGCATGGGGCTCTTACAGTTATTTATAGGAAATTTGTTTGGAAAGCTAGGGAGGTATAGATAGGAAAT
>CAUYLG010057949.1:0-19639 GCA_963573385.1 Cacajao melanocephalus | reverse complement strand
TTGCATAGGTACACACATGGCAGTGTGATTTGCTGCCTTCCTCCCCTTCACCTATATCTGCCATTTCTCCCCATGCTATCTCTCCCCAACTCCCCACCCCCCACTGACCCTCCCCTATATCCCTCCAACAGACCCCACTGTGTAGTGCTCCCCTCCCTGTGTCCATGTGTTCTTATTGTTCAAAACCCACCTATGAGTAGAACATGCGGTGTTTGATTTTGTGTTCTGGCTCCTCTTTTCAGGAAGCTCCTGTGGACAATGTACAATATCCCCTTATACCATGTTCAGTTTTTGCTGACAATGTGATGAAATGGCATCTCTGAGCCCCAAGGACCTTCATGGTCAATGGCCCTGCTGGGGTGGAACACATTCCCTCCTCCTTGGCTTGGCTGTGTCACACACATGATGACGGGGCTACACATACCACCAGCAGGCGAGGTGGCGCCACAGCCTCAAGGACTCCCTTCCTTGTCCTCCAATGCCCTGAGGCTCTCTGGCTAGGCCATGCAACCATGGGAGCAGTCAGGCTCATGCTTAGAGACCCTGGGTTGCCCATATTAGCCCACCAGGAATCTACTCAGAAGGCCAGCGTTTTCTTCCGGGGTTTTGATAGTTGACATGGCTCATCTTGTCAACAGAATGGCTGTCCAGTGTGAAGAGGGTCTCCTCTTGCTTCATAACTCCCTTCCTTTATCAGACAGGAGTGCATGCATTGAGTGGGGGCTGCCTGGGCTTATGGTGATGCCAAAGGCCTCAGGATGCCTTGCCTGATGATTTTCAAACTATACCTGAGACTCTCGGCTTCTCCAAGAGGTGCCTCAGTGGCTGCTCTGGTATTTTTCATTTTAGTATAGCTGGGGTCGGAAGGGTGGGTGTCTGGGGGACACTCACAGGGTGGGAGACTGTCTACCCTCCTCTAACCAGGGCAGCTCTGATTTTCTGTGTTCTACAAATTGAGCTTTCTCGTAAGAGCTCAGTTAATCCAGCACCCAGATATGTGCCACACTTTTGTCTTCTTAAAAAGGGCTTCAGATGCTACGCCCCCATCTGCTCCACTCCTAACCATGACTCTTAGATAGGGACAGGCAAGCATTTAGCTCCTCCCTCCCAGCCCAGTGAGTTTCCCAGCAGGGGAAGCAGACCTCCAGAGGGCTAGGAGGGACACTTGGGGGTTGCTTGGACAACTCTAGCAGGACTTTCCCTATCTCAGCTGCACCCTGGGCTCCCTCTTCACTGCAGGTGTCTTGGTCAAGACATGTGGGTCCCTGGGCAGCTGGGCCTCATGTCTTGGGGGTTCTCACCCAGCTCTCAGGTGATCAGCATCTCAGATCTCAGAGAGCATCTCCACCAGACTCAGCTGGAGACAAGGGCTGAGTCTACCACATTCTCTGCGCAGGGCATGTTAGCTCTAGGGTGATTGAAAGGCTCCTCCTTGGCTGACTTGGCCTCTGAGCAGGAGAAATCACCCACTCTGTTTGCTCACTGTGCCAGCTGCTTGAGGCTGGGCCATCTTCACATCAGAGGGTTCTCACCCCCAACACATGAGGGCTAAAGCCACTGGAATTGTTAGGGCATTGTGACTTCAGAGAAAGGGTGCTGGGCTGTGTTGCCCCAGAGCTGATTTAAGGAGGGCACAGCAGGTACAAAGAAGGGAAATGGGAGCACTTCATCCTTCACCTGTTTGGTAGCTCCTTCCAGAGGCCAGAGCACTGATCCCTGAGCCCCTGGGCCCTAGAGCTCCCAGCCAGGAGAAGGGGCAGAGCCCTGTATTCACCCAGAGCTGACCTCTAGCGGAGAGTCTGTGAATGGCGCCCCAGCTCTCAGGTGATCAGTATCTCAGATCTCAGAGAGCATCTCCACCAGGCTCAGCTGGAGACAAGGGCTGAGTCTACCACATTCTCTGCGCAGGGCACTTTAGCTCTAGGGTGATTGAAAGGCTCCTCCTTGGCTGACTTGGGCTCTGCGCAGGAGAAATCACCCACTATGTTTGCTCACCGTGCCAGCCGCTTGAGGCTGGGCCATCTTCACGTCAGAGGGTTCTCACCCCCAAGACATGAGGGCTAAAGACACTGGAATTGTTAGGGCATTGTGACTTCAGAGAAAGGGTACTGGGCTGTGTTGCCTCAGAGCTGATTTATGGAGGGCACAGCAGGTACAAAGAAGGGCGATGGGAGTACTTCATTCTTCACCTATTTGGTTGCTCCTTCCAGAGGCCAGAGCCCTGATCCCTGAGCCCCTGGAGGCCCTGGAGCTCCCAGCCAGAAGGGGCAGAGCCCTGTATTCACCCAGAGCTGACCTCTAGCGAAGAGTGTGAATGGTGCCCCAGCTCTCAGGTGATCAGCATCTCAGATCTCAGAGATCATCTCCACCAGACTCAGCTGGAGACAAGGGCTGAGTCTACCACATTCTCTGCGCAGGGCACTTTAGCTCTAGGGTGATTGAAAGGCTCCTCCTTGGCTGACTTGGCCTCTGAGCAGGAGAAGTCACCCACTGTGTTTGCTCACTGTGCCAGCCGCTTGAGGCTGGGCCATCTTCACGTCAGAGGGCTTTCCCCAGTCTTGCTCAAGGTGCCTCTTTGGGACTGGGGCTCAGTCTCAACTTTCTTCCCCATCCCTGCTTCAGCCTGGCTCCTTTCTGTGGAGAAGATTCCGAGAGGGACCACAGCTTGGTAAGTCCCCGGCATCGCCGGTTACCTATTGCTAAGCAATTTTAAGTTAAATACTTACCTGGTCCTCTGAGCGTTTGATGGCAGGAAGAGCTGAGAACTGAGTGGTGTTTGAGTTTTCCAAAAGCAGTGCTTAGGTAACCAGTGACTGATGAAACAACACAAAATAATACTTATAATTTGCCCTTGAGAGATGGTGTCAGAGGGTTTTCCCCCTGGTTTGGTGAAAGGTTCATACAGGTCCACAGCATGACCTGAGCACCATCCAGGGAAGAGGGGAAGCTTTGTTTAGTCCCTGCTGGGAAGCTGGAGCCAGAGGGACTGGAGGCAGCTTGGATGGAGGAGCTTCTGGCAGTCATTGAGCTCTTTGTGCTGGGAACTTGCGCAGTCTGAGCAGGGCACTCTCCATGTGTCACCTCAGGAACATGACAGTGTTTGGTTCTAAATGGCATCTTACAACAGAACTTCTGAACTTCTGGGTTATAGCCTTCCTAAGTTCAGGTTAAGGTTGGAGACGATTTCCTATCGCCTTTGTGTAGAGAGCATTCCTAGAGGGACTCTCCATAGACAGCTGGGAAATTTTCATCCTAGCACTGTACCTTTGGCAAAGTGTTTGGGGAGACCCCTAAATAGTTATGAAGGGTATCCTTTTTTTGTTTTGTTTTGTTTATTTTGAGACAAGTTCTCACTCTGTTGCTCAGGCTGGAGTGCAGTGATATGATTATAGCTGACTGAAACCTCAGCCTCCTGTGCTCAAGTGATTCTCCCACCTCAGCCTCCTAAGTAGCTGGGGGTAGCTAAGACTACAGGTGTGTGCCACCACTCCTGGCTAGTTTTTGTATTTTTTTTTTGTAGAAATGGGGTTTGCCATGATGCCCAGCTTGGTCTCAAACTCTTGGGCTCAAGTGATCTGCACACCTTGGCCTCCCAAAGTGCTGGGGTTACAGGTGTGAGTCACTGCACCCAGCCCCAAAATATCCTTATTGACAGCCTCGTGTGGGGAGTCTAGTCCTAGGTGTGCAGGGATGGAGGGCTGCTATCTAATACATTTCAGACACTGGTACAGTGTGGGGTCTGGAAACCAGCTCTGCCCTGATAGGCTGAAGGTCCAGCTGAATCTGAAGAGGAGGAGACTCCAGGAACAAGGCACCTGTCACATCTGAAGGTCTGTCCCACATCTTGTTCTCCCAGCTCCAAAAGGGAGACAAGGGCTAATAGGAGAAACTGCTATATGGGCCCAGAATGTGCTCAATGGCAGAGAATTTTGTAGGAATCATAGACCCTGCATGTGCCTGGGTCTCTGAGCCAAACTGAAATTGGGACCCAATTGACCCCAATGTCTGTCCTGCTCCCAGGTTCTGAGCCACTAAGCACAGTCCACCAAGTTCCCATGGAGACATCAAGCCAGCAGATGCTTTCCTTTTTCATCTTTTGCAGGAAGGACCAGCTGGTTCCCCACAGCCAGTGATGATTCTGTGACCAGGATACACAGGGTGCAGCAAATGCCATCCTTAGGGCAAAACTGGATGCTAGGGAGCACCGGGGTTTGTGGCTGAGCATATTACTTCCCAGGAAAGAATCAGAGTTTTGTTAAAGAATAAAAGGCGAATGGATAATGGATAGGCAACCAGCAATGTTTGCCAGAGTCCTTAAAGCTCATCTAGCTCAAATTCCCATTTCACAGAAGAGCAAAATGAGTTATATCAATAATTTCATAGTCAAACAGATAGACTCTGGGCTAGAACACAGAACTCTGGACTCTTAAGGAGAAGGTTGTTTTATCAGTACTGCAGTTCAATAATATTTATTAAATATGCATAGGATTTGATAATTGGCAAAATATTGGAGGTAGGAGTACAAAAAGAGGAATCAAGAATTATTCCAAAGTTTTCAGTCCTAAAGACAGGAAAAATGCACAAAGTTAGGAAAGAGATGAGAGGCAACTGAGTTTAAGTCAGATGTGCACATGCACTTGTAGGAGATTGTGGGGAGACACACTGGGTGTGAGAAGCTAGGGTGTAGATTGTAACAGACAAGTCTGGTTGGAAGACAAACCTTGAGGGTCCCCACCAAAGATAGTGGTGCTAAAGCCACCGGAGTCACTAAGTCTGCAGGAGACAGTGTTAGGAGCAAAGTTCTGAGCTCTTCATGTGCCCCTCTGTGGAGGGGAAGTTGGGGGAATGGAAGGCAGAGAAGGTGCAGCCAGGTGGAAGGAGGGGCATTAGGATGGCGGAGAATGCCAGAAACAGTGAAGGGAAACTTCGTGCCACCTGTGTCTGCAGAAAGGGCTGAATGGGCTTCCAGCAGAGGCCAGGGAGAAAGGCGTTTGGGGTGAGGCTGAGCCGCATCCCCCTCTTGAGGAAAGGTGTCCTTAGTGGGGAGCCGCAGGCAGTCTGCAGGGATGACATGGAGTGTGTGCTGAGGACAGTAAAAAGGCCCTTGGGAGTGAAGGGAAGGAGAGAGTAGGATGGCTATGAGAGGGATGGAAGGGCCAAGGAAAGGGTCATTTGTCAGGGCTGAGGACAACTCTACAGTATGGTGGGCTTTGTCACAGGAATCAGATAAAGGGATGATTGGGATGCTAAAGTGAGCAGAGGGACTGAGGAGAGAGGGGAGTAAGTGCAGGGCAGCAGGATGGGGGCGATGTGGGGGGCTCACCCCTGGGTCCAGGAGAGCAGGGAGTTACTGCTGGGGCCTGAAGAGGGACCCACATAGGAGTGTGTATGTGCGCCTGGCTGACTTTTTGTACATTAGCTAAGCCAAAATGATTTGGCTGGGGAAATTGTTTTAATGCCATGTGTAGAGAAACAATAATGAATAAGAAATAAAATTTAAAGCACAACTTGGGTGTGAAAAAGTTGCCTCGACCAGTTATGACGATGATTAGTCATTTCATGGGCTGCTATTGTGAAAAATGTAACCCAAGTGTCAGCTGGGGCCTCCTTGGCCTCCGGAGACCTAGGTGAGGTGGGTCCAAGCCCACTCTGATTGCACAGGCTGTGGGAGTCCAAAGCCTACGCTGTCTGCCTAGCTGCAGATGTCCGGACTCTGCTGTTCTTGGCCTTCCCTTCCCCAATGCTGCTTGTGTCACCAGCCACACACACGAAGCCTCCCCTTTGGTCTCTCCAGAGTCTCCCGACCCCCACCAGCATCTCTGAGCAGTACGGCCTCCACTAAAGGCTGCACCAGGGCAAGGCGAACAACAATCCAGCCACTGCCTCTTAAAGTACTCACTAACTGTCCCCTGTGAGCACATTATATCAGCTTCAGCCCCACTCCATCTCTGCCTCCTCCCAGCTCAGCCCCTCTCCCTACCTCTCATTTCCTCCTCCTCTTCCTCGTCCTTCTCCCTGTCTCCTCCCTACCCCTGAAGACTTGGCTCCTACAGACATGTATCAAGAAGTTCTTCCAAAAAAGAACAGCACATTCCATGAGAAGAATTTTATTGAATAAATTTTCCATTACCCACTTATTCCTGTTTCAGGTTAGCTTTAAGCAGCATTTGAGCTCTGCACTGAACTCAGGTCACGTCTGTCACATTCTCTGCCTCTCACAGGGCATGGATGGCTCTCTGGGTAACATGGTCATGCGATTGTGACTGCAGAAACAGAGGTGGCAGTGATGGTTTTTATCTAGAGGAAAAATGCTAGACCTGGAGCCAAGAGCCAGGACTTCAGCTGCAGCTTGTACCATTGACCAGTTGTATCTTGGGGCAGGTCGTCTCTCTCTGGGCCTCAGTTTCCCCATCTGTGAAGTTAGATTGGGCCGGTAGCCCTGACAGGCTATTTTCAGGCTGAAAAGTCTGGCTGCAGGTTTCTCAGTGGCCAGCATGAGTGGCAGCTCTGTGGAGGATGCTGACTGCCCCCACCAACCCTCACTTCCTCATGGGCCCATGTCAGCCTGGCTGTGGCCTGGCTTGTTCCAGTGCAACCATATCCTAGTTCCTGGGATATAGCCCTGCTGGGCATCCTACTCTTGTAGGCTGCAGTGGCCTCCCAGGTCAGTGTGAGCACAGCTGCTTGAACCAGCCCGGGGCCACTCCCTCAGCACTTTTGCTTTCTTGCTCTTTGTCGCCCAAACCGTGGGCCTCCCCAGTCCATGGCAGCTCCGTTTCCCCTGGTGTGTCACCCACAGCCAAACACCGCTGGGATGTATGGTGTCTTGACATCTGAGGGATTACGCATTTCCGTGGGGCCCAGCTTCAGCGTTAGGGCTCAGAAACCTTCCTCAGAAGCCCTGTGGTACTTCCAGCCCACAGACCCAAACAGGATTACATTCTAATTATTAAGGAGCAGGGAAGTAATTGGTTTATTAATTCAACAATTGCTTGTATTGGTTGGTGGCTTCCTATGTCCAAGTCCTAATCTCTAGTTCCTGTGATTCTGACCTTATTTGGAAAAAGGGATTTTGTTGTTGTTGTTGTTATACATGAAGGATTGCGAGGTGAAGAGAAGACACAGGGACAAGGGGAGAAGGCCAAACAAAGAGGAAGGCAGGGATTGGAGTTGTGTTGCTATAAAGCCAAAGAATACAGAAATTGGAAGTGGCAAAAAAGGATGCTCCCCTAGAGCCTTTGGAGGACGGGCCCTGCTGACACCGTGATCTCACACTTCTAGTCCCCAGAACTGTAAGAGAGCAAATGCTGCTGTAAGCTGTCCAACTTTCAGGAGTTTGTTACAACAGCCATAGGAAATGCCTACAACTCCCTGAGGGCTGTCTTTGTGCCAGGCATTATGTTGACTACTGACAAATCAAGACATGGCCCTGCCATTGAGAAGTTCAGAGGTTAGAAGTAATGTCAAGATAAATCGTTCATTTATTCAACGATTATTTACTGCATGTGCACTGTATGAGCCGAGAAAAAGAGACTCAGTCCCTGGCCTCATGGTCCATACAACTAGAGTTGTTACAGTCCTGGAGTTTACATTTGGAGTTTACAATTGCACGGTTTACAAGCCAAGCTTCAAATGCCTAGTTGTATGCGATAGAAGCATGTAGCAGGCATAATCATGATTGGTTCTACTGGAAGCAGGTGGGCCCCTTGGATGCATCTTTGTGATAGTTTTCAGGAGCGGTAACAAGTAGATTCTGATGAACACTTTGTGGTTTGCAAGATGCTTTCACTGTATTCCCCACTAGGTTGTCTCAGCAGCCCAGAAGGTATGTAGGGTGGGCATTCTTCAATTCACATGTGAAAAACCTAAGTAACGCCCAAGGAGTGAAGCCAAGGCCACTTAGCCGTTTAACATTTTGCAGGTATTTATTGGTCATCTCCTGATCTAGGGGTGCTGGATCTTGGTTCAGGGACAGTTAAACTCCCCTCAGATCGGCCCTGATCTAAGATAGTCACTTGAAGTTCACATCTCAGGACCTTCCTGAGGATTCACATCCTATGAGAACTGCCCTTGGCAACTTGAGTTGAGATCTGTGGGTGTCCAGAATTCATCTCCGTGGTAGGCTGAATAATGGCCTCCCCAAAGATGTCCCTATCCTAATCACTGGAACCTGTGAATGTGTTACCTCTCATGGTAAAAGGGACTCTGCAGGTGTGATTAAATTAATGATCATGAGATGGTGAGATTGTTCTGAATTACCCAGGTGGTCTGATGTAATCACAAGGGTCCTTATAAAAGGGAGGCAGGAAGGTCAGACAGAGAAGATGCTAACTTGCTGGCTTTGAAAGCAGAAGAAGGGGCCACAAACCAGGAATGCAGCTGGCCTGTAGTTGCTGGAGAGGGCAAGGAAATGGATACTCCCCTAGAGCCTTCAGAAGGAATGCAGCTCTGCTCACACCTTGGTTTTAGAATTCTGACTCTAGAACTGTTCAGTAACAGATCCGTGTTGTTTTAAGCCACTAAGTTTGTGGTAACTTGTTGCTGTGGCAATAGGAGGCTAATACAGTCTCTGAGCCAATGCCTCATTATAAGATTAGACCTTTGAGGCTGGACCTGTGACTTCTTAGGAATCAGGGTCTTCATTTGCCAACTTGTTGGCATTTCTGCATAAACTGGTCCTATGTTACCTTTGTCTCTTGTGTCATCACCCATTGGATTTTCCTGGCAAGAGAAACCTTGCACTCATCTTTGGCCACCTACAGAAGACTAATCTAGCATCCTAACAATGAGTAATTCATCCAAGTGAGCAGGAAACAGGCAGGCCCTGACTTTGACCAGCAGCACCTGGATTTTGAAACTCAAAACCTGAAAAGCCTGGCTTGTAGAGCTATGGGGTGGAAAGAACCTGGCTAAAGTGGTGGCTGCTAAGGGAGAAAGGAAAAACCAGGTTTTTCTGCTAAGGCGTAGGGGCCTCTGGCAGTGATGTGTAAACATGAAAGACTTCTGGGACTAGCAACCCTTAAAGGGGAAATATGACCACAATTATTGCGTGTACTGCTATTGATAGCAATGATGACAATAACTGTAATCATAAAAGAAGGAAAAGGAACAAATATTATTTATTGTGTTTATGATATGCCTGGAACTCTCCTAAGCATTTTGCACATACTTTTAAATCTTCACAATAGCCCATAAGATGTTTGCTCTTCTTATCCCTCTTTTGCAGATGAAAAACCAGAGCACAGAGAGGTTAAGTAATTGCCTAAAATACAGAATTGGAACCCATGATTAGATTCGTCTGATTCTAAGGCGTGTGCTCTTGAATCCAATGTAAAAGTATTAATCTGCGTCATCACAGATACCAGAGCACGTTCTCATTTGTGGTTTCATTTTGGTACACAGTGCAGCAGGAAGGGACCTTATCTCCATTCTTCAGATAAGGAGAATGAGGTCAAGAGATGAGGTCCAGGGAAAAGTCAGCACTATCATCCCTGTTAAATGTCTGTGTGTTGTATCCACAGAGAGCATGGTCCCAAGCTAGTGTTATGGGGAAGTAAATGTGATAGAAGAAAAGGTTACCATTTATTGAGCAATTCCTAGGTGTCCCCCAGGGGTGGTGTTAATGCACTATCCCTTGCGTACTCGGTCTTCATAACAGTGTCATGATGTGGAGACCAGAGAGGTTAAGGAACTCGTTTCAGGTCACATAGCTATAACAGTTGGTGGCCACACCAGAGCTAGAAACATTGAGGTGCTCATGGCTTAAGAGGAGTTTCATTATAGCTCAATGCAAATAGCGTTCTCACCATGACTTGCAGACCTTAGTGAGACTGTGATGTCCTGGGGCACCTCTGAACTTGGAGGGCACCTTTGCAGGCAATAAGAGCTCATGCTTGCTTAGCACCTCAGTGCCCACAGAGCCCTTCCACTGCACCTCCCCGACTCAGTTGTCACACCAGGCTCTTCCAGGTATTTGTATTTAATCCTCTGGAATGACTAAAACATACTGCTCTAAAGACATTTATTAAAAAATACAAAGAAAGACTGAGGAATCTTTTTTGCTGTTGATTATATATTCTAGGACCAAAGCACTTCAGCTTTGTATCTGAGGAAGAGCCTGGAAGCAATTTCCATTGTCACTGGGGTGATTCCTCTGCACATCCACTGTTCTATTTCATTTAAATGCTCAGATGCCCCTACTCCCTGAACCTGCAAGCTTCCCTTGGCCAGCGACCAAGCTCTGCCCATTTGTTCTCCCAACATGGTCCCCTAATTAAATCTTCAGGGTTTTTAATTTTCATGCACATGAATATGTGAAATGAAGGGAGGCTGGGAGAGAACCTGGTGTGAAACGAGGCCTGCTGCAGCTCCGAGGGCAAGGTCAGGACTTGGACTCCCTCCAGGAGAAAGACATGCAGGCAGCCCTGGACACCCCCTTGGCATTGTGCAGCCCTTGGTCTGGGCATTCAGGGAGGATGTCTCTGAGCAGGTGTCCCCTGGCATCCTCTGAAAGCTGAGGGAAGAAGCTGAGGGAAGAAAAACTCATTTTATCCAGGAGGGTAAGGAGGAAACTTACTGTTTCGCTGACATGGCCATCAGCAAAGGCACTGCCTCCACTTTCCACCCTGGGCAACAAGGAGTGAGAGTGCGCTGGGATAGCATTATGACAGCTTTTTCAGCACTCTGTCCACCTGGCCCTGATATAGTACTTCAGAGTTGTCTAGGAAAATCACAACAAAATTTGTATCTCTCTCTCTCTCTTTCTCTCCTGAATGTTAATCTCAAGAGATGAGAGCCCTTCACTTCTTCTCCTCTGTCTCTCAAGTGGAGAGGCTGCTGGGGAGGTTTGTCTGAAGCCTCCAGCCACTTAACCTGAAAGCAAGCTACAGGGATTTTCTTTCCACATGTTACTCACAACACTGGACTTCCTTTACTCTAACTGCTCCTTCTTCTTTCTGCAGGAGCAAAAATTTCCAGCAGTTCTTATCCTTAGATTTAACAGGAGTCGCCATATTTTGTAGCTTGTTGGGCAGAATGAGAGGTGGGAAACCTTGACATCAATCCCTCAGCTATCTATAATGTTTGATGCACGAGACCAGCAGACCCATCAGTGCCAGCACAGTGAAGGTCTTTGCCTACATGATGATTAATATGGCCATGAAGATAGGCCTGGACTATAGGTTCAGACTCTAAAATATCAGTCAGCTGAAAGGTAGTCAGCCTGAGAGAGGAAAAGTGCATGCCTTCCTAGTGAGCCACCCTGGAGTGGACTTAGCTGAGGGTGAATACTGTATCGAGTGGGAATTTCTCCCCTTCACTGTGAAAATGTGCCATTTTCTGGTGAGGTGTATCAAGTCGCATTGCACTTTCATTCCCCAGATGCCAAAAGTTCATGTGAGTGGGGCTGGGAAACATTATGGATTGAATTGTATCCCCTAAAATTTGTATGTTGAAGTCCTAAAACCAAGTACTTCAGAATATGATTGTATTTCAGGATAGGTCTTTACAAAGGTATTCAAGTTAAGATGAGTTCACTAGGAGAGTCCTACTCCAATATAACTACTGTCCTCATAAGAGGGGGAAATTTGGACACACAGATCTGCACAGAGGGAAGACTATGTGAGGGCATAGGGAGAAGACAGCCATTTACACACCAAGGAGAGAGGCCTGGAGCAGATCCTTTCCTTGCAGGAGAAACCAGCCCCGCTGACACCTTGATTTTAGATGTCTAGGCTCCAGAACTGCCAGGCAAATTTCTGTTGCTTAAGCTACCCACTTTCTGGCACTTTGTTATAGCAGTTCTTGCAAACCAATACAAGGGACTTCTTTAGCCAAAAGCCCCCACAGAAACAAAACACAACAAGAAAACAAATGAACAGACCATCAAACACACCTCTAGCTAAAATTTCATGACTTGGTGAATAAGTAGAGATGAAAAGTTTCTTCTGGGGGACCCAGAAAGCTCACCATTCACCTTCTAGGGCCTGTGGTGATAACACTTCCATCAAAACTGTGGCTTGTCTGTGGTTCAGGGCTATGTTATGGAATGTCAAATCTGCTTTTATCTTATGAAATAGGATTCAGGACAGGCCAGCACTATATACTCAAAGAGGCAGGAGAAGATCAGTATATCTCACATTTATTATTTGCCTATAAGGGATAAATACTTTTTAATCTTGTTTAATTCCTCAGGCAACCCTGCCCAGTACATGTTTTTATCCTTGATTTAAGATACCACGGAGAATCAGAGGGCTTGAGTAACTAACCCAAGTTCACCCAGTTAGCTGTGTTTTGGAAGAATGCACGTATTCTTTCCAGAACAATAAATTTCCTCCAGAACAAGGGTCTTCATTAAATATCTGAGATGTTGACCTTCGTGTCTCCCACCCTGACCTTTGCCCTGATTTAGCATAAGCACTCATTTCAAATAACATTTAGTTCTTAGTGATTCGGTGAATGCTCTTCAGGCTCCGTGTGGCAGTTCTGCTTTTAGTGGAGCCTGTCCACCACTCACTACTCATTTCCCAGGATACCACCTCATGGGGCAGAAGGAGGAGCAGCCAGTACTGTGGATTGATGCTGCCCCTTTATACTCCATGGGTCATAAGGATAGCCCAAATTTAGCTTCGTTTACTGGGTAGAACATATTCTGTTGGTATGAAGAATTTCTGAGAGCAAACTGTACAAGACACGGGCAATTTAGAAGCATATGGTGGAACTATAGACTGTAGCTTGCCATGGTTTAGCAAACAAGTTGAGCTTCTTATTTCCAGTTTTCCTCAATGCCAGGTAGCTGCGTGAGTCCTCACACTCCTAGTCTTTAAAAGAAAATGAGTACTTTTTGATGTGATTTGGGGACCAGCTCTCAAATTCAGGTTGGGTTTGTTCTTTTCAAAGCCTTCTGAGGCATTCTTGTTCTGCTCTCACTGGACTTCAGCCCCAGGGTCCTTTTATCCTGACTTTATAGAGAATATGTGACAATAGACAGTTCCTTGCCTCACTGTGTGCACTAACTTGCATTATTCTCCCAGGTTTAAAATTTTTTTTTCATAATTCTGACCCCTGTTGTGGGTTTCAATCTCGTCCTAGCCCCTCCCCTGAGACCTGAGACACCTGTATCCACTTGGTCATCAGTTCCGCTGCATTTGCCTCTCACACCTAGATGATGTTTCATTTATCACAATGGGGCAGTACATAGAATTTGGAAAGAGCTTGCTCACTGGACCTTGCCAATGAATTGACACCTTCCCCATCACAATGGTTCTTATGCTAGTCACCAAATTAACTTTCAGCTCATCTGGTTTTCCCTATTGTCACTTTTCAATTTTGTCTTCAAATTATTCACCTGACAGAGTAATTGTCTCTCCTCCAAACTCTCATCTGCAGTGACACCTTCATCCTTGGAGCTCTGTTTTATAAATATCCATAATTTGGAGAATAAACTCAGCTTGACTACTTTGAGGTTACAGTCCCCAGGAGAGTAAACCATCCCCAAGACCTCTGTTAGCGTACTCCTAACAGTTTTCATGTATCATTGACTTCACTAATACCAGAGAGTCCTATTACCTTCAGCATCCTTTAGCATTTTCACTCCTTTGAGGTCTCATTATGTGATAGTGCAGTGGTTCTCGAACTTGGAGGAGCATCAGAACCACTTGGAAGGTTTATTAAAACCTGATAGCTAGGCTCCACCCACAAAGTTCCTGTGTCTCAGGTCTCAGGGGAGGGGCTAGGACGAGATTGAAACCCACAACAGGGGTCAGAATTATGAAAAAAAATTTAAAACCTGGGAGAATAATGCAAGTTAGTGCACACAGTGAGGCAAGGAACTGTCTATTGTCACATATTCTCTATAAAGTCAGGATAAAAGGACTCTGGGGCTGAAGTCCAGTGAGAGCAGAACATAACTTTAATACCTAAAGTTATGCATTAGGTATTAATATTCTTCCTAATTAGAATGTAGGCTAATGTCCCAATAAAACAAATGATCAAATGCATGTGGTTCATTCAATTGGTAAATATTTACTCACCACCGGCTGATCACTGGCCAGGCCTTGGGGATGAGATGATAAATAGATGGATCTGACTGCTGTTCTTACAGAGGAGACAGACCAGCTATGAGGATACAACAGATCGAGAGGCACCCCAGGGGAAGCACAGGCTGCTCTTGAAGCCCAGGGCAGGGGCCCCAGCACACCTGTGAGTGAGTGAATAAGCGGGTAGGGTCTCCTGGAGGAAGTGCATCTGTGCTAGATCTTGAGACAGAGTAGGAGAGAACCAGAGGAAGTGAGGAAGTGTATTCCAGGTGAAGGGGACAGCGTGTATACAAATCTGGAAGGGCTTTGGCATGGTGTCATATGGAAACTGGAAGGACTTAGTGGAGAGATAGTCTGTGTGGGAGAGGAGTAGGGGGCATAGGGAGAGACCAGAGGCTGGGGTTGGCCATGGTAGCTGGTAAGGCTAGGCAGTGGTTCTCCGAGTCATCCTTGGGCCAGCAGCAACAGTATCACCTGAGAACGAGTTGGAAATGCAACTCTGGGGTGAGGCCCAATCCGTGTTTTAACAAACTCTCTAGGTAGGGCCAGGAAAGACATACTGGGATATCTGGATTTGATCCTACAGTGCCTGCAGCACAGACTCAGTTCCCAATAAACATAGGGAGAGTTGTTTCTTCACTGAAGGGTTCATATTTACAGGGGTCAGAGATAAAGATATTAGCTGAGCCTGACCCTTCGTAACTTCCAATACATTTATCAGCACAACAGAATAAACTCAAGCAACTTGTGTGGGACGAAGGAGGGTGCTCTGGTAGTGAAATGTTCTGGATGGTTGAGGGGGAGATTGAGCATGCTCATACTGTGAATGTATTTGGGTGCAGAGCCTTGCCATTTACTTTAATGTTAGGATCTAGCTCTCCCTGAGGCTTTCATCTTGTGATAGCTCTGATGGTGGAGGGTCAACACTGCAGATGTGTGTAGCCCTCCAGAATTGAGCAGTCTCTGTGGCTGTGAGTCAGGTATTGCTCTGCCTTTTTCTGTGCCCAATTCTGGTGCCTGCATTCTAATTTGGGAACCTTCCTCAGATTCTTAGGACCCTGCTTTGCCCCTGGCAGTACTTCCCTGCCTCCTCCAGCATGAACCCCAGCCCAGTGCCTGGGGCAGCAGCTCATGACCAAGCCTCCTGGTGCTGTCTGCCTGTCCACCTGATGTCTGGTCAGGGATACCTTCTAGGGACTTGTACTATTCTTGTACTAGAAAGGTTCCTAACCACCTGCCTACCTACTTTCTCCTAGTGGAGGGCTGACAAAAAGATTTGGGCCACGAACATAGGAACTGGAGAAGCAGAGCCCTGGTGTAAGGAGAGTGAGGCCAGAACAGTCACAAGGTTTGTGCAGTCCACATCAAGGGCAGATAGAAATCACATGTCAGCAGAGGGTGCTGGTCAGAGGAGGGGGAAGGGCCGATGGAGCAGACTCCAGGAAAAGAAGAGCAACGAAGGAGAAACTTGTACTCATTGCTTCTTTGCTCCTGGTAGCCTTTAAGTTTCAGTTTGCCCATAACCTGGCACCCACATTCCACTCCAAGAGCACTGAACCACCCTGACCAACCCTGTTTTTAACAACTGGCTTGAGAGGTCCCTGTAGCTCCTCAGTGGAACTCCTTGTTATTGGTTGTGTGCTTGGGATTGATTAAATTTCTCCAGAGGCTCCAGAGCCATGTGGATACTCAACCCACCCACACAGACTGGGCTCTGTCTGAAGGGGTATCTGGTCCATGCTCCAGCCCTCCCATGTGGCTTCATCTGGCTTCCTGGAACCCTCTCGCGCTGTGGAGAGAGGCTGGCTGTTGCCTGTGTACATTGAAGTGAGTTGGCCTTTCCAACCACTGCTTGGAGAAACGGGCCACTAGGTGCCCAGGTCCAAGGCTGTTGACATAGACACACTTTGTACAATGTGGCTAGCATTTTAATGCAGGTGGTTACCTTCCTCTTTTCCAAAGGAAGAGGCCTCAATGGGAGGCTGAATTACCTTCCCCCTTCAACTAAAAGACTGTTTCAATTGGTTAACATCGTAGACATTTAGAATCAGGCTGGAGGGTTTGGGGAAAATGGAAAGTAAGTTCTGGCCTCCCAGGCTTCACACTTTAGCCCATCTCAAGATTCTAGACTGGCAGGTCTAACTGTATGGGCACGTGACCTGGAAAGTCACATAGGTCTCTGCACTCAGAAACATCATAGGCTCTGCCATTTTAAAATGTGTAATAGCTGTTTCACAAGGAGCCCTACATTCTCATTTTGCAATGGACCTTGCAGGTGAGGTAGCAAGTCCTGCAGATGGGATCCTAGTCTGGCCTTTTCCTGACTCCCACACTGATTATTCCAAGGTAACTTCAGATGCATGAATCTGGGTCTGGTTACTCTGAGTTCTTACTGAAGGCTTTTTTTGAAGCCAAACATTTCTGAGTGCCTATGCTGTGCCAGGTGCCATACTCCGTTCAGGGAGCTCTTCCTTTAGGGGAGGAGGTAGGTGCAGAACTGGATCATCAGCATTCAGGGGCAGCTATTCTGACCTAGCTACAGAGAGAGAAGAGCCTTCCTGAAGGAGAAGATACCAAGTTGAGTGATGGATGATTAATGATCAGTAAAATAAAACTAGGGGGAGGTATTCTAGGCGGAGAGACAGCCAGAGCAAAAAGCTGGGGATGTGGAGTGTCAGAGTGTGCTCCAGGAGCTTCACACACATGGGGAAGACACAGCGTGAGGCCAGGAGTGACCAGAGATGAGGCTACAGGGACAAATGAGGTCCAGATCACAGAGCCTTTTATACACTCAAGGAAAGTGGAATCAGTAGCATCAAATAGGAGCTACAAAAGGCTCAAAAACAGGCAGGGACATGATCAGATTTGCATATTGGACAGATTCCTCAAGTGGCTGTGTATGGGAATGGACTAAAGGCAGTGAGCCTGGAGGGTATCTGTGACATGTGACTCCTTTGTTAGAATTATCTTTAGCCAGCCAGAGCCGAATTTTTCAGGAACAAGGACCACATTTGTCCTGCTGCAGACTTTGCCTAGAGATTTGAATTTCCCAAGCTCCATTTTAAAGTTACTGAAGCTCTAATGAAGGCCTTGAAAGGCTTTAATTGTGACCAGAGGCATTTTTCCTTCTCTCCCTCTTCATGATGCCAGACGCACCGAGAACCCTTCTGCCTTCTCAGCCAGCATTGGCATACCTTTTCAAGTCTGTGCTGGTCCAGGCATGGGAAACATTGGGATTTCGGATGTCCAAGTAGAAACTCTAAAAAGGGGTGTCTTCTCGAAGTGCCTGTGCATTGGAAAGTACCACTAAACAAGTAGGGTGGTATGGTAGGCAGAAGTCTAAAGATGTCTTTTAACATTCTGTCCCCTGGTTGTCCAATGAAACACTCATCTAGACACTGCTGTCTAGGGACTTTGAAGATGCAATTAAGGTTACTCATCATTTGGCTGTAAGATAGACTCTCCTACTTGTCCAGGTGGGCCCAATGTAATCACATGAGCTCCTTCATAGCAGAAGAGGCGTCAAAAGAGCTTCAAGCATGAGAAGGCTTTGATGGGCTAGGTGCGGTGGCTCACACCTGTAATCCCAGCACTTTGAGAGGCCGAGGCAGGCGGATCATGAGGTCGACAGATTGAGACCATCCTGGCCAACATGGTGAAACACCATCTCTACTAAAAACACAAAAATTAGCTGAGTGTTGTGGCTCACACCTGTAGTTCCGACTACTCGGGATGCTGAGGTAGGAGAATCCCTTGAACCCGGGAGGCGGAGTTTGCAGTGAGCTGAGATTGTACTGCTGCACTCCACCTTGGTGACAGAGCGAGACTCTGTCTCAAAAAAAAAAAAAAAAAAAAAAAAAAAAGAGAAGACTTTGATGTGCTGTTGCTGATTCTAAGCTAGAAGGGACTAGAGAAAGAAGTTTCTAGGAGCTCAGAGGAGCACCCCAGCTGACATCTAGCAAGGAAACAGGGACCTCAGTCCTACAGCCTGAAGGAACTGGTCAGGCCAGAGAGCTTGGACTTTGAGACTCACTAAGTAGAATCACTTTGGGTGGCTCTGTAGTGGAGGAAGTATGATTTTTTGTGGGCTCCCAACAGGCGAGAGAACATATTCTTAATCGACTCTATGTCTCATGAGATGCAAGTACTGAGTCACTCGGTGATTCTGAATATGGTCTGGGACCAGCAGGACCAGCAATTACCTGGGAACCTTGTAAAACAGCAAATTCTTGGGTCCCACCTCAGACCTACTGAATCAGAAAGTGTCGTGGAGGCAGAGTTGTGTTTAAACAAGGCCCCCCACCCCAGGTAATTCTGGTAGTCACTCCTGTTTGAGGACCGCTAATGTAACTCTAGCACGGTGCGTCTCAACCTTGGCCACACATTCAGGTTATCTGGGAAGTTTTCAAAATAACAGCTGCCCAAGACTGTAGGTGAAACCAATTTACGTAAAATTTCTGGGGTGGGGCTTGGATAGTTGTGATTTTTTAGCAGTTCCACAGGGACTTCAATATTCACTGAGAATTACTGGCCAGGAGCCTGGCATATAACTGAAGCTTGATAAATATTTCTTGTCTGGATGGATGGTTGATAATTCTTCTGAAAACTCCTTGGTGTTAGTGATTGTTCCCCTATTGGAGTAACCCAAGGCCTAACCCTAAGAGGACCCAGGAAGCTGTATGTGTTGCAGGAGGGACCAGCCTTTTGGAAGATGATAACCTTAGTCCTGGTTGTCATCTTCCCTCTACGCCGTATTCTGATGTCTAATCTGGCCTACTTAAGCTTACCCTGGAAGGGCAGAGATGACATACAAGTGTAGGTCAAGGGCCTGTGGTTATTTCTCTTCCCTCTCAAATCATGTGCTGGGCCCAAGGGAAAAGAATGTAAATAGGCTCATTTGTGAGACCCCGAAACTCCCCTAGGCCAGCTCCTGTATCGTGCCTGGCGCTTCTCCCTGTCATTGCGTTGGTGTGCAGCACTGGCACATCAAGTCTACTTTTCTTCTCTTGGGATGCTTCTTCCATTAAGTTAAGCTGCCAGCAAGTGCATGGCCGGTCTTTGTTTTTGCGGTCCAAATGGCCAGGCTTCTGCAGAGGGTGGATAACAGAGGCCCAGATCACAATTCTGAGATCTGGTGGCCCACTGAAATCTCTTGGGAAGAGGGTAACAATTGCTACTCTAACTAAGGACATTCAATAGCAGAGCTCCCAAATCTGTATTTTTATTTATTTATTTATTATACTTTAAGTTCTGGGGTACATGTGCAGATCATGCAGGTTTGTTACATAGGTATACACGTGCCATGGTGGTGGTTTGCTGCATCCATCGCCCCGTCATCTACATTAGGTATGTTTCCTAATGCTATCCCTTCCCAATTCCGCCACCCCCTGCTGTTCCTCCCCTAGCCCCCCACCCCCCAGGCTCCAGTGTGTGATGTTCCCCTCCCTGTGCCCATGTGTTCCCATTGTTCAACACCCACTTATGAGTGAGAACATGTGGTATTTGGTTTTCTGTTCTTGTGTCAGTTTGCTGAGAATGATGGTTTCCAGTTTCATCCATGTCCCTGCAAAGGACATGAACTCATCCTTTTTCATGGCTGCATA